>JARBWK010002874.1:0-13845 GCA_030556195.1 Anolis apletophallus | reverse complement strand
TAGTGTTGCGTTCTAGTCCTTGTCATTGATTGTAAATGTGAAAAAATCCTTTGGTGAAAAAGGACACTGTAAATAAACTTTATTGTTATTTTTACATTTTAACAATCTCATCCTGCCAGTTCTGTGCAGATAGCATGGCAAGTAATAATGGCTCGCAAACAAAACAAGTACTGTTATTACCAGAGTACACAGAAGGTTGAGGACCAAATAATAATCTAATAACACTTTCACACTCAATATTCAATATTTCACTTGTTTTAGAAAATAAAGTGGAGTTATACTCTGGACCATACAAATCAATAGCGTCTTACACAGTCAAAAATGGGCAAGTCGTTATAACAGTTCAAGCCACATATTCCCATCAAGGTCCCCCGTAAGTTCATACGGTGAAAATGTCCAAATCACAAGAGTATAATGTCCAATGAGGTGATTGAAATAAAGGACAAAATTGTCAGTAAGTGGAGCCAGTCGACATTCTGGCTCCTGGAATATATGTCGACTGGCTCCGCACTGACAATTTTGTCCTTTATTTTCAATCGCATTCGTGAACATTCTCTCTTGTGAACTGAACATTTTCACCGTATGTATGAGACGCTGCGATGAAACTGAGCGCTGACTGTTATAACGACTTGCCCCGGTAGCTATTATTTAATGATCGTGTCCATTTAAAACACAAAATATTGAATATTGAAAGAAGTAATAGCTGCCACATAAGTAAACAGTAAGAGATTGACCCTAAAATTAGGGCATTTGCTCGGACTGCTGTCTAAAACGACAGTGGTCTAGAAGCCAAACCCATGAGTGGCAGTTTAGGGGAGTTCTGTATCTTTAGACTGGAAAAGTGAAAACTGAGAGTTGACATGACATCTATCTTCAAATATCTTAAGAAATGTCATGTAGGAGATTGGGTCAGCTTGGTTTTTGCTGTTCCAGATAATGGAAAACAATCAAATGAATTAAAATTTCAAGAATGGTTTTTCCCTGAACATTGAGAAGAAATTATTTGCTTTCAGTAATGTAATAGACTGCCGGAGAGGGTGGTGTGCTCTTTATTTCTGGAGGTCTTTAAACAAAGTTTGGATGTCCCTCTCTCAGGAGTGCTTTAGTTGTGTATTACTGCATGACAGGTAGTTTGACTAGATCAATGGTTCTGAACCTGTGGGTCCCCAGATGTTTTGGCTTTCAACTCCCAGAAATCAGCTGGTAAACTGGCTGGGATTTCTGGGAGTTGTAGGCCAAAAACCACAGGTTGAGAACCACTGCACTAGATGGATCTTGCAGTACCTTATATTTCTATGATTCTACAAGTCTTTGAAGTGGAGATTTAAAAGGCAGCAGGAGGTGGAGCTGCAAGGAGTAGTAGAAGCACCTTCAACTATTGTGAGTGAACAGGGGCAGAAAATAGAAGGCCAGGTGATGATGCAATTTCATTGGGTAGGGAGGTAAGGAGGAAGAAGTTCAGCAGCATGTAAGAGCAACTAAAGGATGGAGGGATTCGAGACAGATAAATGAGGTAGGTGGACATTACTGCAATATGGATGAGGAAAGGGAATAGACAGCAGTGGTAGGTCTTCTCATTGAGTAGCACATTTTACCACCCAAATGTGTTTTCTGATTATCCTTTGTTTGTCAGGTTGCATATCCTTTTTAAAAAATAAAAATCTCTGGCTTCCCAATTTGCATGATTTATTTAAGCATTTTTAGCTGGCAGTGGCCAAGTCTTTTCAAGCCATAACCTTTAGCATCGTTTCTTATCTATTGAATTAAAGCTTTCTCACAGTACATTGTTTAGTATTAATGGTCAGGACATTCCTTTTCCTTCCTATTCTGCTCAGCTTCTGATTATCTCCCCACTGCTGGGCTGCCCTGTAGGATATCAGATCAGTCTTTTGGAATGGCCACAGTCCAGCAGACAGTTTGATGTTGCCAACTCCCACAGAAACATTGGATTTAAACCTGATTAAATATGTGCTGGATTGTAGCTGTAGTCTCTGTCCCTTTTTAATTTTTCTAGTGATTTCCAGTGTAATAAAGGGCAATGGATTTGCAATCAGAGAAATGGGAAATGATTGATTAAATAATATACATTTTTCAGCAGAAAGATTTGTCTAACCATTCCTATTTTCATAGTGCTGTTGTGCTCAAGTTATGTGTGGGGGATATTGCAGGGAAGAGATTATGATCTGTATTCACATATTTATCAAACACTCTAACAAGATGCAGCTTTTAATTGGTAGATTAACCATCTACTTTATTATAGTGGCCTACTATTTATTACTATTATAACATACAGGTTGTGACTCTATTTATGGCGTGTGTAGGTGTTAAATCCAATTATTCCTGTGTATATCTTTGTGCAGCTCACAATGATCCCTCTCATTTGGGCAATGACCCACTTCACTTGAAATAATATCTAGTTTATGATGTTTCCCTCATGCAGTTTGGTTATTGAGTGGCTGGTGAAGAATGGAGAACAGCTAAGAACTAATTGGCTATGTAATAATATGCGGCCCTCCATATCAATGGACTCTGCACCCACAGATTCTACTGTTCACAGTTTGAAAACATTTTTTAAAATCCAAAAAGTGAACTATGATTTTGCCATTTTCGGTAAGGGAGGCTATTTTACGATACCATTGTATATAATGGGAAGTTGGTATCTACAGTGGGTCCTGCATCTTAATTTGTGTAATTTTAAGCCATATCCATATTTGCACTCATGAAAAGAGGTGCAATATCGAGGCTGCTCTGTGTGGTATGTATCTGTCATCAGTGATAACACAACTGTAGAGGAATAGAGGTTTGTTGATAAAGTCCCAAATCTCCAAGAGAACTGAGGGTATATAGAAAACAGTGACAACATGGTATTTTCTGTACATGACTGGAAAAGATTCTCATTTTAGTGTTCCTTAAACCAGTACGATCATGTCAAAAGGTTGATGTCAGGTAGCCAAGAAACCTAACCTTTCATTTTCATGTAGCTAAAGTTCTATTAACAGACTTAGTCTTGAATAGCAATGACATGTGCACCTATGCTTTATGGGTTTTATGCACATTATCACAGAGTACCCCCCTAGTTCTAGCAACTGGATGCCTAACAGGCATAGATAATATCTTGTTTCCTTGACAAACTAGTGCACTTTCTATTAAAAGCAAGGTAGTCTGTAATTTTTCAGTGTAAATAAATAAAGTTTTTCCCCAGTAAAATGAAGGCAAAGAAGCACCTCAAGGACCTTTTAAAAAATATCCTGTTATACAGAGACAGCCTAATGGGCTTCTCTGGAAATTAAACTGGGGGGAAATCACTTCAAGCTTTAGGCATTATAGATACGCTTAGTTGGGAATGAATTGTTTATTGCTATTTTATAATACTTGGTAGAAAGAAGGTTTGAAATTGAATTGCTGACAACAGCTTTACTTCCTTGTGTTACTCTCACATGTGGAATTGGTGGTGTCATCTCACTCTCTTCCATGTCTGGTTTTTGTCATTGCTCACAGATGAAAAATTTTGACATAATTTCCTGATGGGAAGTAAAGCGGAAAACTCTTTCCTTGAATACCTGCAAATGACTTTTCCTGTACAGAAAATGAAATTTTTAGAGTTCCAGTAAATGACTTCCAGGAGTATAATTAATGGGCTGTGAAGGACACAGTTCACCTATGCATCAAAAGTGCACATATAAGACTGATGATTAAACATGTGTGCTATGTTAAAGGGTTTCTTTAAAAGAAAATTTAAAAGCTTGTTTATTCTTTGCTAAAAATGTCGATGAATTATTCATTCTTGCCTGGCGTAACACTCATTAGAATCTAGTCTGGAAATGGATGTAAGGTAATGATCGCTAAATTCAATGTGGCTTTAATGAAAGACTTCAAAAAATGACAATTCCATTGTGGGTTTATGTATAAAATGTGTTTTCAAATGACATTTTACTTATTTATATATTGTTTCCTGCTGTTCAAGACAGGCTCCCAAAGAAGCTTACAATTGAAATCCATATAATCTAGTTGGAGATCTGTCAAAGCGGGTGAGCACTTAGAAAAATTATGTTTACAGTACAGTTCCTAGAATCCTCAACCAGTACAGCTCACTGATAAATGCACAGCATTGTGCACAGATGGACCTGATCATATATCTACCCATTTTTGAAACCTACTCTGCCATAAGACAGAATAAGGCACCTGTTTTAGGTGGCAGATGCAGAGCAAGATGCTGGAAGAGAAGGTCATACAGCAGGCCTTGAGTCTCCTAAGCTAAACTGCTGCATTCATGTATGATAATGACAATTTCTCATCAAAGGGAAATTGATTTCCAAGCCCTGTTGGCTTTCGTGTATTGTAATGTATTGTATTGAATTGAATTGAAAAAAAGGTGATCATGGCCATGGCTGAGGTGGGAATGTGGAAGAGGGCCAACTGAAAAGCTGCCACCATACTTGGAAATTACCCTGAATTCCAATCTTGTAACAGACTGTATAAGCAACATGGTTGTAATGATGTTGATTATTTGTGTGTAAATGTTGTGTGACATGTGTTAAAATGTATGTTGTTTTGAATGTTCTATGGTTTGTTTCTGTGGGTGAAACAGAAGGGAGGCATGGCAGAAGCTTAGAAGAGCTGTCGCCATGGCAACCAGGGCTAGAGGCTAGTAGAATGTTCAGGTTTGAATTCTACAGTTGGAAGAGAGCGGGAAGCCAACTGCCAAATGAGAGGGGGAGGAGTTATGTTCTAGTTGAGAGTGTCCTAAGGACTGAAAGAGAACGGTCCAGTGTTAGTGTGTGTCTTAAGGTCTGCTAGTGAGCAATCCAGTTAAAGGGTATAGAGACCCTAGTTAAAGTTGCAGGGGTTTATAGAGGTTTAGTGGAAACCCTATAATAGGTCCCCATTGTGTTATGTAACAGAAAAAGTTGTGCCTCTAAGGAAGTTTGAAACCAACCAAGATTGTACCCATTTGTGTCAAAATAAATTGTTTGCATCTTAAAAGGAAAACACCTCTCCTGATTCTTTTATTGGTGGTGGCCCTCAAAGTCAGTGGTCAGCCGGATAAATGGTGGCAGCATGGTCAAGTGGTCACTGAGAAGTTTTAAAACTCCAGTCAGTTAAATGGTGAAGGGGTGAGACAGTACCCTGCCAATAAACGTGAAGTTGCTGAGGTAACTTCGAGGTTTCCTTGGATTGGAGGTCAGCAGTGTGGACATAGAAAGATTGTCCAGTCTGAGGCCGGTCAAAAAGTGGAGTGGTCACATATTGGCGGCAGCGGTGGGATCTTTAAGAGAGGGTCCACCCTGTCCAGCCGGTTGATTTGAACGTAGCTTCACCGCATATTGGCGGCAGAGCGGTGGGATCATGTAAGAAAACTGATCCAGTGCGAAAGCAAGGTTACCAGAGGAATTTGTTTAATTTCTCAGTTTACTGACCAAAGTCGTGTGGTAGTAGGAACTTTAATAGTTTAGTTTAAAGTTCTGAGGTAAAAGTTCGGCAAAATGACCACCAGGAGACAAACGAGGGCTTTGGAGGAAGCAGGGCAGCCTGAGGTTCTGCAGGAAGGAGAAGACTCTGAAATTTCAGAATCAGAGTCAAGTAAAATGTCTGGAGAATACCGGTTTAGGCTTGAGGTGATGAAACTTGAGATGCAAAGAGAAAGAAAAGGAGAAGAGAAGGAAAGAGAAGAGAGAGAAAGGAGAGAGATGCAAAGAGAAAGAGAAGAGAAGGAAAGAGAAGAGAGAGAAAAGGAGAGAGAGTTGCAAAGAGAAATAGCCAGGTTGGAGTCTGAGAGAGGGAATGCCTCTCAGCGTGCCAGGCCAGTTCAAGAGGTGCAGGCAGAAGGTTCTATAGACCAACTCCTGAGGAGATTCCCGAAGTATGTAAAAGGGGATAGTATGGAGAAATTTTTGGTTTCTTTTGAAAGATGTTGCTATGATTTTGAAATTGAAGAGGAGAGATGGATGACATATTTACGACCACAGATCTGCGGACAGTTGCTGGAGATTTATAGCGATATGGCAGAACAGGACCACAAGGTTTACCAGAAGTTTAAACAACAGGTCCAACAGAAGCTTCAGTTGACGCCAGAACATTACAGAGTTAAGTTTAGGTCCTTGAAAAGGAGAAAACCGAAAGTTTCTGTCAGCTAGCATCAAAGCAAAGCCAGTATTTCGATAGTTGGTTAAAAGGTGCTCAAATTACCAGTTTTCAGCAACTTAAGGATCTGATGATCCTGGAACAGTTTTATCAAAATGTTCCCTCAGAGTATAAATGGTTAGTTCAAGAAAGGAATCCTGAAACACCCAGTCAAGCAGCTCTTATGGTGGATAAGATGGTGACATTGAGAGAAGGAGTTTGTAAGGCTGAAGGCTACAAACCAGTGGAGAAACATTGTTTCAAGAAACCATACAAAGTGTTGCCACAGTATCAAGAGGCTAAAAATGCTGCAGGAGAGTACGCTCGTTACAGAAGGCCTGAGGAGAAAAATTACCTCAGAGATGGCTCCCTCAGTAGTGGAAATCGTCCAAGCTTTGATATGGCTAAGAGAATGTGTTTTTTCATGCGGCAAGTTTGGACATATGAAAGCACAATGTTATCTACATAGCAAGGAAAAATCTTCCTTATGTATAACTCCAATATTAGAAAAGAGTTTTGAGAAGGGGCTTGAGTCTAATAAAGGAAAGAGTTCTTCGGAACCAATGCAAGTACATAATCCCTTAGAAAAACAATGCCTTTTTTGTTATGTTGGACACAGATAGAGATGACTACTTTGAACCACTTCAAGTAGGTCAAAACGAAATATTAGGATGGAGAGACACCGGATCGGAGGTCTGTGTGATTCGCCCTGAACATGTGCCAGAGGCATTCAGAAAACCTGTGTCTCAGCTTAGACTAAAAGGAGTAGGGGCAGTGTTGTGCGATGTTGTGTCTTTGCCAATCAATATAAGAATTGGAAAGGATTTTGGGATTTTGCAATATATGAGGACATTCCTTTTGATTGTCTGCTGGGGAATGATATTGTAAGGAAGATCAAGTATTTAACAAGAGATAATGAGTTTATTTATTTATTTATTTATAAATTCGATTTGGTAGACCGCTCTCTCTGGAGCCCAGAGCGGTTTACAGCATAAAATCAATAAAACATCAGTAAACAGATAAAAGACGTATACCCAAAAGCCCCGCTCCCCACAAATGATCCCGGCAAGCAATAATACGCAGAGGCAATACATGGCAGGACGGTATGTTGGCAGCTGGCAACTAAGGAGGCATCAGTTGGGACCAAATGCCTGCCTGTATAGCCAAGTCTTCACAGACTTGCGGAAGGCCAACAAACCCCGTAGTGCTCGTATCTCCTCCGGCAGAGAATTCCAGAGGGTCAGAGCGGCCACTGTAAATGCTCTCTGCCGGGTGCTCGACAGCCTACAGATCTTAATACTAGGGACCTCTAGTAGATTAAGCCCCTCTGAGCGCAGTGAGCGCAGAGTTAACTGAAGGTCCAGTTAAACAGCAAGATGTTTCTTGTTTACCAGTTGATATTATCCCTGAAGAAAATCCTGAGAGAAGTTCAAATATAATAGAGTTAGTGAAAACAGGAGCAGGAGAAGAGGATATTGCTAATGAGCAAAAGGCAGATGAAACACTGAGATCTTTATTTACTGCGGCTCAGGATGAGACGAAAGTCTTATCAAAAGAAAATCCTTCAAGATTTGTAGTTAAAGGACGAGTGTTGTATAGAGAGACCATGTGTGTAAAGTCTCCAGGAGGAACTAGTTCTTGTACACAAATAGTTGTGCCCCAAGCTTATAGGGAACAACTTATGAATTTGGCACACGCAAGCACACAAGGTGGCCATATGGGAATTCGACGCACCACACAGCGCATCACCAGAAATTTCTTTTGGCCCAATATGTATCAGCACATTAAAGAGTTTTGTCAATCGTGTGATACATGTCAGCGTGTCGGAACAGGAAAAGACAAGACCAAGGTTCCCCTAATTCCTATGCCACTAATTGGAGAACCATTTTATCATGTGGGGATCGATATTGTGGGACCCTTACCAAAGGCAAGTCGTAGAGGACGTCGGTATATCCTTACTTTGATGGACTATGCCACGAGGTACCCAGAAGCAGTGGCGTTGACTAATATTGATACAACCACAGTAGCGAACGCCTTGTTGTCTATATGGGGAAGAACAGGATATCCCAAAGAACTGATTTCGGTTTGGGAACCCAGTTTACGTCAAGACTGATGGAAAGACTGTTGGAGATGTGTGGAATTAAACATCTGACATCGTCTGCTTACCATCCACAAACTAATGGTCTTGTGGAAAACCTAAATAAGACCTTAGTAAGAATGATCAAGGCGTACACTCAACAACATCCAGCCGATTGGGATGAGAAACTACAGCAACTCCTGTTTGCATGCAGAGAGACTCCACAAGGCAGTACAGGATACAGCCCTTTCGAGTTACTCTTTGGAAGGAAGGCGAGAGGTCCGCTGGATCTAGTGAGAGAGCACTGGGAGACTTCCTCGGTTGCAGAGCCAGTTCCAGTGAGTCGGTATCTACAGAGTTTACGGGAGACGATGGAGATGGCAAGAGTTATCGCTCAAGACAACCTTGCAGCAGCACAGCAGAAACAGAAGACCTGGTATGATCAATCAGCCCGAGAGAGATCCTTCGACGTTGGTGATAAAGTACTATATTTGATCCCGGAAAGAGTCAACAAACTTCAATTGAAATGGACAGGACCATGGACAGTTGTTAAGCGTGCCAGCAGAGTTAACTACTTGATATAAGAATTACAATCAGGACTGGAAAAACTGGTGCATGTTAACTCGCTTAAACCTTATGTTGAAAGATCAGTAGATGTATGTATAATAGTTAATGAAGGTGTAAATGGATCGTTTCATTTCTGGGAAGGGAATAGGAAGGCTGACAAGAGTGTGAGTCAGGTAAAGCTTGATGAAGGGCTGACTTGCAAACAGCAGGAGCAACTTAGAGAACTGCTCCATAAGTATAAAAATTTGTTTTCGGATTTACCGGGAAGAGTAGAAGGGGTGCAACATCAAATTATAACAGGAGACACCTTACCCATTGCGTCTACTCCCTATCGAGTCACAGGGAAACTCGTGGAGTGTGTTGATAGAGAAGTTCAGGAAATGCTGGATATGGGGATTATAGAACCATCCAGTAGTCCTTGGGCATCACCCGTCGTGTTAGTTCAAAAACCAGACAACACAATAAGGTTTTGTGTTGATTATAGACGGTTAAACGAGGTGATGCAAACCGATACATACCCTATGCCAAGGTTAGACGACCTGTTAGAAAAAATGGGGAGAGCCAATTACATCAGTAGCCTAGATCTCACCAAGGGTTTTTGGCAGATACCAATGGATCCCAGAGACCGGGAGAAAACGGCCTTTAGAACCCATAAAGGGTTACATCAGTTCAATGTCTTACCATTTGGACTTAAAAACAGCCCAGCCACTTTCCAACAATTAGTAGATAAGATACTCGGGGTATGAGTAACTTCTGTGTGGCATACATGGACGACATAGGTGTATTTAGCAATACCTGGGAAGAACACCTACAACATCTAGACCAGGTGCTGTTTCGACTGAAAGAAGCAGGGTTAACAGTAAAAGCACCCAAGTGTCGTTTAGGGAATCGAATGTCCAAGTACCTAGGACACATGGTGGGAAGTGGTATGATTGGTCCAGAACCTACTAAGGTGGAGGCGATACACAAGTGGCCGATACCCAAAACCAAAAAACAGGTTCGGTCCTTTTGGGATTAGCCAGTTATTATCGAAGGTTTATCCCAAATTTTAGCGAATTGGCGACTCCATTGACAGGCTTAACCAAGAAGGCATGTCCAAATGTTGTAGTGTGGACACCACAATGTCAGGAGTCAATGGACAAGTTAAAACAGACCATAACATCACAGTCAGTGTTGAAAGCTCCAGATTTTGATCGTCCATTTATATTAACGTGCGACGCATCAGAAACAGGTTTGGGAGCGGTTTTAAGTCAAGCTGACGAGGATGGGGAAAAGCATCCTGTAATGTTTTTAAGTAAAAAGCTATTGCCGAGGAAAGTAGTCTTTCTACCATCGAGAAAGAATGTCTCGCCATAGTGTGGTCGATTCAAAAACTGAGACCATATCTGTGGGGCAGGAAGTTTGTTTTGCAGACGGATCATGCGCCATTAAAATGGCTGAGTAATGTTAAGGGTACTAACAACAAACTCTTAAGATGGAGTTTACTCTTGCAAGACTACGATTTTAAGGTAGTGCATGTGAAAGGCAAATCGAATGTAGTAGCTGACTCTTTATCGAGAGTTACTTAAATTCAGATTACAGAATGGATATGGTTTGTATATAGTTGTGTAAGTATAAATGTATATGTGAAATGTATAAGATTATATAATGTCTTGCTAACGGCATTATTTTTAATTCACTCTGGACAGAGAGAATTAAAAATAATTTCGGGAGGAAGGAAGGTAATGTAATGATGTTGATTATTTGTGTGTAAATGTTGTGTGACATGTGTTAAAATGTATGTTGTTTTGAATGTTCTATGGTTTGTTTCTGTGGGTGAAACAGAAGGGAGGCATGGCAGAAGCTTAGAAGAGCTGTCGCCATGGCAACCAGGGCTAGAGGCTAGTAGAATGTTCAGGTTTGAATTCTACAGTTGGAAAAGAGCGGGAAGCCAACTGCCAAATGAGAGGGGGAGGAGTTATGTTCTAGTTTAGAGTGTCCTAAGGACTGAAAGAGAACGGTCCAGTGTTAGTGTGTGTCTTAAGGTCTGCTAGTGAGCAGTCCAGTTAAAGGGTATAGAGACCCTAGTTAAAGTTGCAGGGGTTTATAGAGGTTTAGTGGAAACCCTATAATAGGTCCCCATTGTGTTATGTAACAGAAAAAGTTGTGCCTCTAAGGAAGTTTGAAACCAACCAAGATTGTACCCATTTGTGTCAAAATAAATTGTTTGCATCTTAAAAGGAAAACACCTCTCCTGATTCTTTTATTGGTGGTGGCCCTCAAAGTCAGTGGTCAGCCGGATAAATGGTGGCAGCGTGGTCAAGTGGTCACTGAGAAGTTTTAAAACTCCAGTCAGTTAAATGGTGAAGGGGTGAGACAGTACCCTGCCAATAAACGTGAAGTTGCTGAGGTAACTTCGAGGTTTCCTTGGATTGGAGGTCAGCAGTGTGGACATAGAAAGATTGTCCAGTCTGAGGCCGGTCAAGAAGTGGAGTGGTCACATATTGGCGGCAGCGGTGGGATCTTTAAGAGAGGGTCCACCCTGTCCAGCCGGTTGATTTGAACGTAGCTTCACCGCAATACTTCATTTCTGAGACTGTTTGAAAATGATTTCAAACAAGTCCTGTACCATGACATTTGCCTCATTCTGTCATATTCCATCAGAATCCATCTACAGAACATCGCTGATTATTTGCACACAGGATTGTAATTGTGTTTTTTTGGAAATACTATGGTTTCTTCTGTTGCTGAAGTGCTGTTTTTATGTGTGATCAGTATGGTGTTGGGATTACTAGATGTCAAAGTAGAGGATAATACGGAGAAGTTATTTGTCTATTGTGTCTCTGTGGCCAGATTAATCCTAGCCAAAAGATGGAAGGAAGATCATATCCCTGAGATCGAGGAATGGAGATTAAAGATAATAGATATTATGAATATGGATCAGCTGACCCAGAGGCTAAAGCAAGATATAAATTCTAAAAATACAGACTGGACTATGATCTTTAATTACTTCAAGAAGAAAGAACTAGAATGGACTATAACATAAATCTATATTATAAGAATCAAGTCTTGGACAAAAAGAAGTCGGAGATATCCTGAAGATAAATGGAACAATCATTAAGAGATGAATGAAGGGGGGAGGAAGGGCAGGAAGTACCTACATGATTTTCTGTTTTATGTGCTAGTTTTGGTGTGTCAGGGTGATGGGGGTTTGTGTTGTTATTGTGTTTTGTTTATTCTATGTTTTTTAACTTTCCGGAAATCAATAAAACGTTTTAAACACAAAAAAAAAGAAAAAAAAAGAAAAAAAAAAGAAAATCAGTATGCAGCCCATCAGTAATTTTACAACTTGGCGGGGGCGCTTGTCTGGAGGCAAAGATCCTGACCCGGGCCTCCGCATGATAAAAGCAACCACCATTTCTGTTTTGGATGTTTACTTCATTTTTTAAAAAACCTGAAATCTGCACAATTTCTTTCCTCCATTGTAACTCAATTGGGTCTTTTTTTATGTCACAGAAAAACTTGACAACATAATAAGTAATTTTGGATAAAGATTTCATTGTTTCCTTTTCTTCATTAGTTATACTTTTACAAAGACTTCCGAAATTCATTCCTCAGCTAGCATTGTCTTAGTTCTGGGGTGCCCTTTTCCATATCAGAGCAAGGTCTGCTCCAACAACACAATCAGCAAAGATGTCAAAGTAATATCTGTCATTCCTTCTCAAAAGGAGAAGCAGTGCTGACAGAAGACTTCTTTGCTTCTGCATTGCCTCGAGTTCGGCTTCATAGAACTGAATTACTAACCAAAAGCAACATCAGCAATAATTGCAGCAATGGAGCCATGTCTACTCTAATAACTAGCTTCAAAAAGTTTATTTGCATGTTAAGAGAAACAAGAAACAGCACAATTTTTTATTTCATGTTAAAAAGTAGCAATCAGGCAAACTTATTACTGGGCAGATACAATATTTTTTTTCAAAACTTGTGAGAATGGTAGCTTGGGACGTCAAAGCTACATCACCGTGCAATCTTAGGATTTTTTTTAAAAAAATCACAAAGTGGCATGTAGTAATTAAAAGTGATGGGTTTGGTATGTATCCCATCTGAATACAGTATGCACTCAATCATAAATAATATGGGATGCATACTGACTGAAATTGAGTATTTCCTAATATGATAAGGTCCTACAATAACAAAATATCTTGAGTAACCCTTAGAGTTCCAAGGCCAGGTCTCCCAAGTTCTTCCTACTAGTGATATCACAGTTGGTGGACTCTGCTGATGACACGAAGCACAGCTCCTGAAGATGTCATTAAATGTAATAGAAACAATTTTTTCAACAGTAATTCCAGGAGGACATCAGACACAAAGTGGTCTGGGGGTAATTTCTGAAGTAGGTGGGTCATGTGATGTGATGCTCTAACTCAATATAAGGTAGCTGCCTATGTCCCTGATAGTGCAGTGACAGGATATCTCAAAACACCAGTAATGCTTCGGTATTTCTCAGAACAAAAGCAATATACAAAAGGATTTCTCAGAGGTAAGTAGCATGACCAATTCTGTCAGTTTTGACCCGTACTGTTACAGCTTGTGGAATCTAAAAATACTATCCTATTGAGCTGCACTCTTTATAGTGAAAGAAATGTGTGTGTGGAAGGAAGGCGGGACGTTTTTATTATAACGTGATTTGAACTTTCAATAATTGAACAGTGAAGATCTAGGTGAAAGCATTCTCAAATTGTATCTTATTCACAATACATCTGAAAATCTCCCTTCCTGCAGTTACAATGTGAAATTCATGCAAAGAAAAATTGTTACCAAAAATTGCAGCAAGCAGCATTTATTATTTAAGATTATCAGCTACAGAATTAACACTATCTAGTGAAGGAAAATTCTCTCTGCATGAAGCACTGGGGAAAGAGGGAAAACAAATATGTTCCAAGGCTTCTAGATTATTGCGCAGCTGAAATGATTGTATTAGACCCCCTGCTTGTTCTCATCAGAGAAAGAGTTAGATTCCCAGAGTGCATCAAGCCTTTGCTATTAAATGCCATCAGGGGAATCTTTCGCCATAATAGTCATCCCTTATAAAACCAAAGAAA
>JARBWK010002873.1:0-13847 GCA_030556195.1 Anolis apletophallus | reverse complement strand
CCCGCAACGACCCACCCGCAAGCTGGATGCGAGATTTTTGGGTCCCTACAAGGTTTTGGAGAAGGTGGGGCCTGTTTCCTTCAAACTACAACTCCCAGCGGACATGAAACTCCACCCGGTGTTTCATCGCTCGTTGTTCGCCCGGGCGAGGGGGTGCGGCCTGACGTGACGCAGCCGCTCCTCCCTGTGATGCGGGAGGGCGGGGAGGAGGTCGAGGTGCAGGACATCTTGGATGCCCGCCTCCGCTACAGGAAGTTGGAGTACTTCATCGACTGGAAGGGGTTTGGCCCGGAAGAACGTGCTTGGGTCAAGGCCCGGGATGTTCACGCCCCCGAGTTGGTGGCTCGCTTCCACCGCAACTACCCTGACAAGCCCACGCCCCGGGGGCGGCCCAGGGGGGGCCCTGAGGGGGGGGCGCGGGTAGCACCCATGGGTCCGCTCGGGCCCCGGGGGAGGGGTCATGCACCAGGGGTCCCGTTGGCCTTGGGACCCGCACAGGCTGAAAGGGATTCGAGGATGAGTTGGAAGGCCCAGAGCAAGATTGGTCAGCGGTGCCTTTGCCCAGTCCACCGCCAGAGAGCTTAGCCTGGGATTTCGAATGGGAGCATTCTCCCGGGGAAGGAGCGGGCCAGGTGGAGATGGGAGGCAGTGAAGCAGATAGCGGAGATAGTTATGAATTCCCAAATGGCCGAGGTTCCCAGGAGCTGGCTGAACAGCAGATGGAGGCTAGCGGATGGGAAACTTCGGGGGAGGCTTCTTCTCAGGAAGATAGCGATACTAGGCTGGAAGAGCGGGGCCGTTCTCATAACAGACGCAGGGACATAGAGGAGGGCAGGAGGAGCTGGCATCTGTCCCTAGACCGTCACCGCTCGAAAGTAGAGACTGGAGGCGCAGGGCCCTAGCTCGTCGGGGGGGCCCGGCCGAGGGATTAAGTACGGCCCCGTGGGAACTGATCCTCAGTTCTCCGGCCACGCCTATACTGAATAGGCGCGCAGCGGAGTGGGACCCCAAGGGAACTGGGGACATCAAGTCTTGCCTTGCCTTTGCCTTGTTTCCTGAGCCGCAGTGGTTTGCGGTACTTTGCCCTGGTTCCTGATTCGCATTGAATGCGAAACCCTGTCCTGTTTCCTGATCCGCATTGAATTGCGGAGCCTTGCCTCGCTTCAAGCTATTTGCCTTTATACTTTGGACTATTGACTCTATACTTTGAACACTGCATTTATTGGACTATATACCTTTTGGATTGTTTTTATATACAATAAACTAGTTAGCCTTTGATACGTCTCCGTGTGTGTGTTAAAGGGGCAGTTCTAAGTCGGCGTTCGTGACACTGCGCTTCACAAATAACCCGGGCAGGGCCGGGTCCCCAAGCTAGTATAATTATATAATAAGCTCAGAGTTTTTCTTTCTGAATACAGCCAGATTTTCTCCACCTTGGGAGGGGTCCATTCCCAGCCAACTTGTTTATCTACCAAAAACCTTTTTTAATCTGATTATATTGAAACCAATTTAACTTATAATCTGCCAATTCCTCTTGTTCTTTCATTATCAAAGTAGATCTTTCTTCTTTCAGAATGTCTTTATATTTGGGCCATTCATTTCCTTCTATTTTTATCAGGTGGAAAGCTTCTAAAGGAGAGATCCATCTAGGTATTTTTTTATACCATAATTTTTTATACTTACACCAGGTTTTGAAAAGAGTAGCTCTTAATATATGATTTTTAAAATTTTTATCGTGCTGTATTTTATCATAGTTCATGTATGCGTGCCAACCAAATTTATTTCCTGAACCCTCAAGATTCAGTAGGCTTTTATCTTGTAGGTTGCCCCAGTCTCTCAATGCGGCTAGGCAATTTGCTTCATAATATTTGCTTAGGTGGGGAACCCCGAAGCCTCCATTACACACTCTTTCTGTTAGATATTTATGTTTTATTCTGGCCTTACGACCTAGCCATATAAATTTGGCTAGTTCGGATTGCCACTTTTTCAAAACGTAATCATTTTTCAGAATAGGAAGCATTTGGAACAAAAAGTTTAATTTTGGAAATATTTTCATTTTTATCGTTGAGATTCTTCCCAGGAGTGACAAATTGAATTTTTTCCATTTATTCAAATCATTTTTTATCTCTTTCCAAACCTTTTCATAGTTATTCTTTGTCAGCTGGCAATTATTTGATGACATGGTTATCCCTAGATATTTAATTTTTTTCACAACTTCCATACCAAATTTTTCTTGAATTTTTCCTTTTTCTTTGTCGGGAATATTTTTGTGAGGATCTTCGATTTTTCCTTATTCAATTTAAATCCCGAGATTTCTCCAAATTTTTCTATTTCGTGGATCCAAGCTTCTAAATTTTCTAAGGGGTTCTCAATAATACAGACTAAATCGTCTGCAAATGCATAGACTTTGTAATCAAATTTCCCAATTTTTAGACCTGGCAGCTCCGAATTCTTCGTTATATTCTTTAATAAAAGTTCCACCACTAGGTTGAAAATCAGGGGAGAGAGGGGGCACCCCTGCCTGGTTCCTCTCTGTATCTCGAAGCTTTCCGACTTTTGACCATTAACAATTATCGAAGCGTTTTGTGTCTTATATATGCCCCCAATGGCCAAGGAGAAATAATACCCTAAGTCTAGTTCTCTTATGAGAATGTCAACTGTATCCCAACAAATTTGATCGAAGGCTTTCTCTGCATCCAAAAATAACAGAGCTGTTTTTCTTCCAATATTTTTATCTAAATATTCCAATATATTGATAATATTTCTAATATTATTTTTCATATATCTTTTTGGGAGAAAGCCCGTTTGATTTGTATCTATCCATTTATTTAGGAATACTTTAAATCTTGCTGCCAAAGTATTTGAAAATAATTTATAATCTAAATTAAGGAGTGAAATAGGTCTATAATTTTCGATTTTCTCCGGGTCTTTCCCTTCCTTCGGAAAGATAATTATATTCGCGGATTTCCATGTGTCCGGGATGTTTCCGGTCATGGCATTATTCATCACCTTATTGAGATAAGGAACCAGTTCCTCTTTTAATTTTTTATAATATAAATCTGTAAAGCCATCTGGGCCCGGGGCTTTCCCTGATTTTAATTGACTTATGGCCTTTTCTATTTCGAGGTTGGTGATCGGCTTATTAAGTGATTCTCTATCCTTTTCATTTATTTTTTCTTGTATTTGTGAACTTACATATTTTTGAATCTTTTCTTTATTAAGATTTTTAGTTCTGAACAGTTCCTGATAATAATTTTTAATTTTTTTCAAGATTTCTGTATCTTTTTGGATATCTTTCCCTTCCTTTTTTATTTTATTTATCAAATTACTTTGTTTTTTTAAAAATTGGTATGCGAACCACCTTCCCGGTTTATTCGCATTTTCAAAGAATTTTTGTTTTAAATATTTAAGTTTCATTTCATTTTGTTCAGTTGTTATTAAATTCAATTGTTTCCTAATTAATTGATTTTTTATTTCTAGCTTTTTGTCTTTAGGGTTATTTTTCAAATCCCTTTCAGATTTTTCCAGATCCTCTTGCAGGGAAGTAAGTTCTTTATTTCTTTGTTTTTTCAAGTGGCTAGCTTGGGCCATAAATTGCCCTCGCATTACCGCCTTGCTGGTGTCCCATAAATTCATGATTTCCGTCTCCGGAAGATCATTCAGTTCAAAGAATTCTTTTAATAGCTTTTTTCCACAATTTGTTCTTCTGATCAAAGTAGCCAATCTGCCAATCTCCAATTTGGATGTCTTTTCCCTATTTTTATAGTGGCTTCAATTGAGGCATGATCCGAGATTAATCTCGGGTGGATTTTTGGGTTTAAGCTGCTCGATATTAGATCTTTTGAGATCCATAACATGTCTATTCTCGACCACGTTTTTCTTCTTCCCGAAAAGAATGTAAAGTCTTTTGAATTGTTTTTATGAAATCTCCATGTGTCTACTAAATTATAATTTTCAATTAGTTCAAAAAAGGCTTTTGGTAGGGTGCTCATTGTTGAATTATTTTTTGCATTATTATAATTTTTGTCTAAATTTTTGTTTACAATGCCATTGAAATCCCCAAAATAATATATCCATCACACTCCACCACAGCCATTTTCTTATTCAAACATTCAAAGAAATTTACTTTAGGTCCATTGGGGGCATAAATGCAGACCACCAATATCTTCTTTCCCCTAAGATTAACTGAGGTCGCTATAAATCTGCCCTCCTTATCTTTGAACTCGAAGTTTGGGTTCAGTTCTGTTTTGATATACAGTGCTACCCCTTTTCGTTTTTTTTCTATTGATGATGCAAAGAGAGTACCCAAAGACTTATTTTCTAAAAGGTCCAATCTGCTAGTTTTTATATGTGTTTCTTGAATTGCAATAATAGCTGCTTTTTGTTTTTTCAAAAAAATAAATGTATTTTTCCTTTTCTGGAATGTTTAAACCGTTTGCATTAAGAGAGTAACATTTTACCTCCATATTATTATTTAGATTTCTTCTTCTTCTTCTAAGACGCTGTTTCCCTCTTTAGAATTTGTCTCTACGTCTGGGTCCTCATCCCCTTCCTCGTCTTCTTCATCGTCCGGGATGTCTTCTTTTCCTTTATTTTCGAAGTGAAGTTCTTGTGTATTCTTCAAAGCCCCATTATTCTTTTTCTGGGGAGGGTTTTCTAACTCCTCTTCTTTGGCGTTTGTCGAGACTCCTCTTGATTTCATATTATTTGGGTTTTTACCCTCCTCTTTCTTATGTGGTTGAGGTTTGCCTTTTTTTATTAGAATATGCTCCCATTTCTTGTAAAATTCCTCTGCTTTTTCTCTGGAATTTATCCAGTATCTTTCATTTCTCCATGTAAACTGAATCCCCTCAATTTTTTCTCACTGAAATCTGATATCTTTCTGCTTCAACAGGTCTGTTAGGAAATAATAGCTCTTTCTATTTTCCAAAATTGAGCTTGGTATTTCTCTTAAAATAATAATCTTTTTCCTTTGTATATAGTGGGGGCTGTTGTTTGTTTTCTCAATGTCTCTTCTTTAGTTTTTGTAGAATTGAATTGACCAGGATATCCTGTTCGGATTTGTTTCTCCTTGAGAAAGCCGTTTGTATTCTGAAAGTCTTGTCGATTTTTTCTTCTACATATGGTTATTTTTTCTGTAAGATTTTAGCGACTATATATGTGTTCAATCTAATCGTGTACTCGAACGTTTCCTTGTCCAATTCTGGCACCCTCTTAATCTAAGTTGATAATCTTTCTGGAATAATTCCAGTTGAATACTTTTCTTGTCCAAATCTCCTTGAATCCTGTCAAGCTCATTTATTCTTTTCTGTTCCATTTGCATCATTTTCCTTGTGTCATCTTCCTTTCTTTGAAGGGTATCTACTTTATCATACAGCGCAATGACTTCCTTTCTCATGGTGGACATATCTTTTCTCAGATCATGAATTCCTTCATTTATCTGTCTTCTTTCATTTGCTCCCTTTTCTGCTGAGTCATTTAGTCTTTTCACTTCATAGATCAGTTCTTTCAATTGATCTTTATTTGTCCCTCTTCGTGGAATGAGTCTCTCCTACCTATTTGGCCCACTTGACTCTGTAGGCTTTGTAATTCTCTATTTGGTTTCCCCCTGGTGGTCATCTTTTCCTGTGATTTATCTTGAGTAGTGTCCGTTTATTTGGACCGAGAGATCCTGCCTTGAAATCAGTCAGTCCGTTTTTTTTTCTTTGCGAGACTTACAGTTATCTGACAGCTGGGATTTGCCCGTCTCTTTTCTTCAGCGTTTGGCTATGGCGTTCCTGAGTGCTCTTTTCTGGCTCCCTCCGCCTTTTGTTCTCCGCTCTCCTCTCCCGGCGTCCCCTCACTTCCTTTCCAGGTCTCTCTCCTCTCCGCGAGCTCTCGCCGCTTCAATCCACTATTCGTTTCACCTGGTCAATTCACCCGCCTCATCTTCGCGGTATGGAACTTTTCTTTTAAAGTGATACTGTTCCCCTTCTGCTGTTTGCAGCATGGTCGCTCTTTGAGCCACCCCAGTGCTTAAATTTTAGTTTTCCTCTTAGTGAGACTCCCCAATTCTCTTGGGATTTTTGTCTTAGCCTTCGATATTCTTGAGGAAGCTGGGGTAGATGTGGTGTTGTGGCGTCTCGCCCTTGCGGGTTGCGAGCACCTCCGGGAGCAGCAGATTCTGGGCACTCACGGGTGAGGCGTCAGTGGGGTCCCCTGCTGGGTTGGGGCTAGGGGCACCCACTTTCTGCCAAGAATAACTCACCCGTGGTGCTTGGGCTTCCACTCTTGCTTCGAGTGTGTGCCGGGTTTGCCGTCCCCCCAATCTTGCTGTTTGCTTGCTGCTTCACGGAGCCCGCTCTTCAAGCGTCCACCATCGTTCCTCCCCAAACCGGAAGTCGACTGAGACTAATTTTTTATGCTACACTAGGATTGAACTCTGTAAAAACATTTTGGCTAATATTATCTTGAAGCTGGAATACCTTTTTTTCCTATTCAAAACCCTAATTTAAGCATTACACAGATAAAAAATATTGGTTTTTAGGCCTGTTCCTGGGTTATTTGGTGCACTAATTCAGAAATTTGCATCGAATAGACTTCATCAGCTTTATTTTCTTAGATGTGGTTATTATGGTTTTTATGGGTGAGCAGATAAAGATTGGTTCATGGTATATGTTCTGCATCACAAAAGCAAGAGAGGTGGTAATTAGAGTGGGGTGGGATGAGTGTGTTGTTTTTGTGTGTGTGCTGGAGAAAACCTTTAATTTCATTGTACAATGTCTCTCTTGGCATTACTTCGTGAATGAAGATTCAGGAAGGACTCATCCCATGCTTTTTACAAGCGCGTTGATGACTAAAAAGGCCCATCTGAGATAGGCAAGTTCGGTTGCAGAATGCACAGCAGAAAGTCTCCTTGGGTGATGTTGTTTCCAAGTTGCGGTTCTTTCTGCTTTGTCATTTCTCTTCAAAACCCATTCAGCGTGTCTTCTCAAAAGAGGGCGCAGCATTGTGGATAGTGCACCTCCATGCCTCCCGATGTGAGGCCAGGGTGGACCATTGTTGGTGATCAATCTGGCCGAGCCTGAGATGTTGTTTCAGGGAGTCCTTATATCTCTTTTTCAGGGCGTCTCTCTTGCACTGACCCGTGGCGAGTTCAAAGAGTAGTATCTTTGGGAGGTGGTGGTCCTCCATCCTAGAGATGTGCCCTGCCCAGCGCAGCTGAGTTCTCAATAGCATGGTCTCAATGCTGGTGATCCCTGCTTGCTCAAGGACAGCAACATTAGTCACATTGTCCAATGTACAATGATAATAAAGTTATTCTATTCTGTATAACAGAAAACTGGTACCATTTTATGATTCAGTGGGTCAAATATAACCAGAAAGAAGTCTAATATCTGAGGCACTGAAATGTGTGTTGGCCAGTGTTATCAATGTGTGTTGGCTGCTGTTATCAATTTCATAAATACATATTTCCCTTCATTTGTTCTTCTACTTACGGGCAGACTAACATTTTCAACAGGAGAAGCTCTACTATGCATGTAGAGTCTCATCTAAGTTTCTGATATGCATGCAAGAGCTTTCTATGCATGGAGAAAGCAATCCTTTTCACAATAATTTTCTGTTAATATAAGGAATGTGTTTGAAATGTGGAAGGAAGAGGCATCGCTGGTAATACTTCTATCACTTTCCCCATGTAGAATGGTGCTATGAATATATGTTATGTGATCTATGGATGCTTTCATTCAGTCTTTTGAGTCATGTGGAGATTTTCTACCCATGTAGAAGAGCCTTTTCCTCTTAAAATCACTTTTCAGATGAAGAGAAAAAAGGAAGACTGTGGGCAGTATTCTAGCTGTCCATTCAGATTTACTTGAGCTACATTAACAATAGCTGAATAGGGTTAATGTGTCATTTTGAAATGGTAAATGAGAAGTTCAGTCAGATCTCAATTGGGCGGGGGGGGGGGGAGTGTCAGGGCAAAGAATCCTTGCAAAAGTGGAAAAAACTGAATATAAAGAAAAAATGCAACATTTTAAAAGAAAACTGAAAAAAAATATCTCTAGGCATTTTTAGATGCTCCAGTATAATTTTCTGGTCAACGCCTACTGGAAGCTTATCACAGAACCATGCTGAAGGACCTAGAAATTCCTAGATAAAATATGTTTATCTCTGAGCACAATGAAAAGTTCCCCTTTAATATCCTATAGTTCCTTCCAATGTTCTATAGCATAACATCTAGTGAAGCAAGGCAACAACAAAATACTCCCTTGAAAGTTTAGTAGTATGTAAGTATATGTGCAGCATCTATATGTGGGTGATTTCATTGAGACTACTTGGAGAAGTTTAAACAGCATAAATGGCTGGCTTTCATCCAAAGCCCAAGGGAGATATAATTGATTGTTTAAATCCTATGAATGTACTTTTCCTTCCGTTTCCAAAGGCCACATTTGTCAGTAGGAATAGCTGTGCATCATGTTGTACAAAATTCCACTTATCACACAATATGGTTATTCCAACACAGCCTGAGGCATACTGCCTAGGGCAACCGAAATGCTAAGATTTTGTGTTTTTAAGGTAATATCATCTGTTATGTTCACTGTCCAAAGAACTGTCTGGTATATTATATATTCATAATGATAGGTTGCACAGCAGTTTGGGAGAATCGACACTGATAAAAATATGAACTTTAGTGCAACATCTATGAAGGATAAAGAAAGGAAAGATAGTTGTTTCTTCCAATACATGAACATGCACTAGGATTCTCTTGCAGGTAGAGGGAATGAATGTTATGCAAATAACTGATGTAGGTCAATGTGGCCTAGTACAAACAGAATGTGATGGTGTAAACAGAAAATTCAACAGGACTCCATCAAAAAAAAAATCCACAGCTAATTGTACATTATACTCGTATAAACCCTAAACGGTTCTAGCTGAGTTTATCTGTTTGAACGTATCTCCCCCTACAAACCATTGAAGACATTAAGATCATCTGGGGAGGGCCTGCTCTCAGTCCCACTGCCATCGCAGCCATGTTTGGTGGGGACAAGAGACAGAGCCTTCTCTGTGGTGGCCACTCGGCTGTAGAACTTTCTCCCCAATGAGGTTAGATCTGCCTCCTCCCTCCTGACCTTCTGGAAGAAGCTTAAATCCTGGTTATGGGATCAGGCATTCACAGAATAATTTGTTTACTGGGAAATACAAGATTTATTGGATCAGGCTTGGATTGCTTTGGAAAACGATTTTAATTCTGATTATTTAAATCTGGCCAGTGGGTTCTTCATGTACTGTATATTTAGAATTATTTTAATTTTGTGGATGGATTTATTATGTGTTTTACATTATGTTTGGCATCAAATTGTTGCCTGTTTGGAAGCCATTCTCAGTCTTTTCTCAGAGGTCGAGAAGGACGGGGTGTAAATGTTTTAAATAAATAAACAGTTAAATTCCAAGCTAATTTTTTAAAAAAGAGTCAGATACTCCATATTTTAAGACAGGTCTCAAAATGGAGACATCCAAAAATGAAAGCAGACAAATTCACATTTGTGAACATCTTTCACTAAGGCTTACTGCTGGGTAGCTATCCATTAGGCATGAGAAAAAAGTTATGAAAATGAAATGATTCAGAAGAAATTCGTAAGAAATGCTACTTTTGAGTATTTCCGCATCTGGAACGCCAACCAGGAAGTGGACTTTCTTTATAGAACTTCGGGGGCCAGGATTTTCTTAAGTGTCGTTATTAGGTCATAAGTGGGGGCACCCTCCTTCTCTCTCACCACCCTCCCGCCTCCCTTGCCAATAAGTATTATGGCAAAGCCCCTAAACTCGCTCCTTCTTTCGGCTGGAAGCCTGGAAAAATAAACAGAGAGGTTTACTCAGAAGTAAATCTGCAAAGGAGGGCACTTTGGATGAAGTGCCCTCCTTGTGGATTTACTTTGAGGAAACCTCTCTGTTTACATTTTTTCCAGGCTTCCTGCCTCTCCTGCCTGCCAGGATCTAAAGCATCAAAGAGTATTGGGGTGAGAAACCAACCTAATGTATAATAGAATGAATGCTACTGTAAGTGCCTAATATTATAAGTATACCTACATTCCATGCACGTGCAATAATACAGCAGTAATAACAATGGGTATAAGAAGAGGTAAAATTCAAACCGAAGTATTCTGACTGTGGTCCCTCCTCAAGCGGTGCAAACTGCAAAAGGCTCTTCTTCTATGAGCCCAGGAAAAGCCAAAAGCCCGGGCACAGTGTTTGCTGCCTAGGTGCACACACATACATATTCTTTGGGGGATTTGCTGCAGAATCTTCTGTATGAGCCCGGATTCTGCAGCAAATCCCCCCAAAGAATATGTGTGTGTGTGCACCCAGGCAGCAAACGCTGTGCCCGGGCTTTTGGCTTTTCCCCGGCTCATAGAGAAGAGCCTTTGCAGTTTTCACAGCTTGAGGAGGGACCACAGTCAGAATACTTCGGTTTGAATTTTACCTCTTCTTATATCCATTGTTATTACTGCTGTATTATTGCATGTGCATGGAATGTAGGTATATGACCAGCCTGGGCAACTTGGGCCTCGCTCCCTCAGGATCGGGGTGAGAGAGAGGCAGCGAGGAGCGAGGGGGCCCTCCTTTTGCTGCTTCCAAGAATATAATACCCCCTCCCTCCCTCCTTCCCTCCCTCCTTCCTATTTGGAGAGTCCCATCTAGAATTCAGTGTGATTTATTCAAGTTTTGGCCTACAACTCCCAGAAATCCTAGCCAATTTACCAGCTGTTAGGATTCTGGGAGTTGTAGGCCAAAACCATCTGGAATGCGCATGCGCTGGCATACGAACTACTAACGAATTTCGTTAGTTATTACGTTACATCTTAGAAATTTTTGGAATTTTTTTTGTAAGTCTTTCTATTACTAATCAAAAAAATCCCCCCCCCCCCAATTAGATTTTCGATTTGCTATTTTTGGGTTCGAAACCATGCCTACTATCCATTATAGTGTACTAGCTGTTGCTGTGCCCTATTTAGGAGATGCGAGAAAGTCTGAGTATGTAAGGGTTGGAATTGTTGTTAATTATGGTGATGTTGGGGCCATGGCTGTGTCGTTGTGGGTTGTTCTGGTGGGTGGGGTGTTGAAGTCCTGGGGAGTTGTTGGTGTGTGGTGTTGCTGTGTGTAATGAAGTCAATTTGTGTATTGTTTTTATAGTTGAATATGTGGTGGGATGATAACATTTGTATTTGAAATAGGGTTAAGTATTAGACAGACCCTAAAGGGTTAACTATGACAATGGAGACATTTCCCTCCTAAAGGAAATGTGTTGTCATGGTAACAGTGGGCGAAGCCAACCAAGGCTAGCTTTAGAATGTTAAGTTTGAATTTGACAGTTTAACTGTCAGACCAGCTCTAAGAGAGTTGGTACTGAGAGGCTCAGAGAGAGCAGTTAGAGTTTTCCTGTCAGCGAAGCGAGAGTGTAGCTTCTGCTGGGGAATCTGTTTTTAGAGCTGTGGGGAGACAGTTCTGGCGGGCTGAGCTTGCGAGCCAGCCGGTTTGTGTAAAGCCTGAGGACTAAATAGAGGCAAGGTGCCTTTAGAAGGCAAGAGTGCCTGTATGTTTGAGATTGTTAGACGCTGATCTAACTAAGTAATAGCAACAGTTAAACATTGCAACTGTGTATTAGTTACAACTAGAACATTTGTAACCTTTTTAAGTCGTGCCTCTTCGGAAGTGTTATAAAAGTATCAAACCAAGCTTTGTGCCCAGTTGTGTGAAATAAACTGTTTAAGTTTTGGTTCAAAGCTCTCTCTCCATGACTTCATTTGAATTACCAGTCTCCTCACCACTCTTAACAACTCAATGGTCAAGCCTAAATAAATTAATGGTGGCAGCGAAGTTCTTTGTATTTAGACAGTGCAAATCCTTGTTACACCGCAGGATCGATGCTAGCTTTAGGCGGCGTTAGACAAATCTTTTCAAATGGTGGCAGCGGTGGGATAGCCTGCCTTGACACGTCTCTGATAGGCTGAGAAAGAAACAGAATTCAAAACTGCCTACAGAATTTTGTACACCCCTACTAAATATCCAGCTGCAAAGGGAGCATTTTTTCATAAAATATTTGAAGGAACAAAAAAAATTATGAAGCATGCATGGTCGCTCAATTGTGCTCTTTATATTTTATTAAAGCAAAATTGTCTATTTTAAAGGAAAAGAAAACACAAGACTGATATTTTTAAAGTAGTACTCTTTGTACAAAAACTAGTGTTGAATAACTTTTCCCAGACATCCAGGGATTTCCACTATAGAGAAAACCATGTTCTATTTACAATTATGCTGACTACAAAATGATCCCATAATGATATCTGTTTCTGCTAAAAACCTGTATTCAAGGTTCATTTGTCCAGAACACAAAATGACCTCCAACTGCTTTTTAGTGCTGAATCCAGATTGGAGGTGCAATCACTACAAATAACCTACACATAGAGAACTACTGTGGTAACATGATGATTGGCATATTATCCTCGTGTGAGAATTTTAAAGAAAAAAGTATTAAATCAGGCTAAGGACTTATCTCTTTTTTCCAAGATGGAAAGAAAAAGAAAAAGCAAACACAGACTTTATCACTAAGGCCCCAGCTATTGTACACTGCTATATAAAATCCAAATTATCTGCCTTGAATTGGATTATATGTTATCTTCTTTTGATAATCTGGATTTTGTGGCAGTGTAGATCCAGCCTACAGCATAAAAGAAAGGCATATTTATTACATGCAGAATTAAAATTTATCATTAAAGAGCAAAGTATCACCACAAATATGTTAAAATGTACATTTTCAGCATTGTTATTGCTCTCCAATGGACATTTAAAAGGGGAATTAAAAGTGATATCATTTTCTAAAAGCAAATGATTGTATACCAAAATTTTGTTTAATATTTTGGTGATAATGTCACTGTTTGCTTTATTTCTTAAAGGATTTGTTTTGAAAGAAAAGTGTACATGGAACTTTTAATTATCACAGATCCTCTTTCAGGGGACATATAGCTTTGAAATCAGACCATGAAACAGAAAATTGTCCATTCAAGCTAAGTCAATATATTCTGAGTAGTTAAGCAATGATGTCCTAAAGCACACACATGGGAGGCCATCCTATTAAATTATTATGGTGATTTCCCACACAATGTGAAGGAAGTACAGGACCAAATGAGTTACTCATACCCTAGTTGCATATCATGGCCATGGCCCAATAGTTGCCTTTTAAATTGGACTAATGGAAATCGTAGAAGTATATGAAGAAGAACTTTAGGCCATTTAGAGTTTCTACTTACTTAGAGCAGCTTTACAGTATGCATCAGTCCACAGAGAACATTTCCGGAGCCATCCAATGACATTTTACATTGGACTAAGGATTTGCCACACATCGTGGTGAATCCATGAGGGTCGCAGCAGGGAGTATGGAGAACCTGTCACTTCATGCCCCGTATCACCAACGTTACCTGAACCCCCTCAATCTATGGGAGCAGCATTGCCACCCTGCTTTCCCCAGTGATTCTAAGGCAATATGGAAAGCATCCTCTGTTACCCAAAGTGGCAGCCACTTCTTCTCCTCTTTCACCACAGAGGCTGGCTGGAAGTTGATATGTTTTGTGGAAACGGCCCATGGTGACAGAGGAGATGAAAGTGGTATATGACGAGTAAATCTGCCTGAAGATAAGGTTGCTAATGTGCAACGGACAGGAAAAACAATCTTTTTGAAACATCATAGTGGCAGGTATCTGTGTAGAGAAGGACAGGTGTGCACACACCACTATTTTGCCTAAACATCATCTTTCAATACATGTGAACCTTTGCCAATGAATCTAGCAAATTTATTTTACACAAATACCAGT
>JARBWK010002872.1:0-13847 GCA_030556195.1 Anolis apletophallus | reverse complement strand
TTCAGACAAGAAGGAGAAATGGGGGAGGAAAACCCTTTTTGACTTGAAGGATCCGGCTGCAGTTTGCTTCAAAACAAATCCAAGAAGCTAAAGGCAGCCCTTTGCTTTGCCAAACTCATGCAAAAGATCCTCAACTAAGAGAGAAATATGCAGGAATATCCATAGTATTGAGCCATAGCAGTTAAGGAGGTGTCAAACTGTGTAGATCAAGGGTGCTCATTAGGTAGATCGTGATCTACTGGTAGATCACATAGGGCGTCCTGGTAGATCACAGGCAGGGCAGGAGGAAAGCTCCGTCAATTCGTCCAGTAGTAAGAAATCAGTTTGTGTGTGTCAACTGTAAATGGATGTGAAAGGCCCTGGTTATCGGAGGGCCTTTCCACACAGTTGAATAAAATCCCATGTTATCTGCTTTGAATCAGATTATATGGCAGTGTGGACTCAGCAAACCCAGTTCAAAGCAGATATTGTGTTATATGTTTCACATTTTTGTACTGGGTAGGTAGATCATTTTGACTTGGTTGTTTATAAGTACTGTAGCTCGCATGCTGAAAAGTGTGAGCACCCCTGGGATGCATCCAAAGTCATAAAAAGGATTCCAGCCCCAGTCAGTGCAGCCAACAAAAGAGATAAGGCATTCTGCGTAGGGAAACTACACAAAGGTTGTTGGTTGACTTAGACCTCTCAGCAGCCTTTGATACCATATAGACCATGGTATCCTTCTGAGATGCCTCACGGGAATGGAGGGACTCAGACCGGCTAACAGCAAAGATTCAATGCCAAAATACAGTCTAAAACATCATACAACAATAAAAGATTAAAATACATATAGAGTAAAAATACATATAAGCCAGGTTGGCAAGATAAAATCATGTCCAGTTCGGTCCACATATGTGGTCAGAATCTGTAGTCTATTGCCGGCCTCAGCCATTATTCTGGGAATGCTTCCTTCCATAACCAGGATGTCACTAGGTTCCTGAAGGTCAGGAGGGAGGGGCAGATCTAATCTCAATTGGGAGAGAGTTCCATAGCCAAGGGACCACCACGGAAAAGGCCCTGTCTCTCACGATTGCGAATGTGGTGGGACCGAGAGCAGGGCCCCACCAGAAGATCTTAACAGTCTTGATGGTTCATAGGGCAGAATACGTTTGGACAGGTAAACTGGGCTGGAACCATATAGGGTTTTGTAGGTCAACACCAGCACTTTGAATTGTGCTCAGAAGCTAATTGGCAGCCAGTGGAGCTGGTGCAGCAAGGGAGTTAAGCGCTCAGTGTACCCCCGCTCCTGTGAGTAATCTGGCTGCTGAACGTTGGACTAATTTCAGCTTCAGGACAGTCTTCAGAGGCAACCCCACGTAGAGAGCGTTGCAGTAGTCTATACAGGATGTAACCAGAGTGTGGACCACCTTGGCCAAGTCAGACTTCCCAAGGCGCAGCTGGTGCACAAGCTTTAACTGTGCAAAATCTCCCCTGGCCACCGCCGAGACCTGGGGTTCCAGGCTCAGCGATGAGTCCAGGATCACTCCCAGGCTGCAAACCTGCGTCTTCAGGGGGAGTGTAACCCCCGTCAAGCACAGGCTGTAACCCTATGCCCTGTTCAGCCTTGCGACTGACCAGGAGTGTCTCTGTCTTGTCTGGATTAAGTTTCAATTTGTTCACCCTCATCCAGTCCATTACAGCAGCCAAGCACCGGTTCAGGACTTGAACAACCTCCTTAGTAGCAGGTGGGAAGGAGTGACAGAGTTGGACATCATCTGCGCACAGATGACACCGCACCCTGAAACTCCGGGTGATCTCCCCCAACGGCTTCATGTATATGTTGAATAGCATAGGGGACAATACTGAACCCTGCGTACCATCTATAAAACAGAGGAGGCTCCAAGAATGGATTAAATGGCCTACATATAGAGAAGTGCTGGGGGAAAAAACAGGGATTGTATCAGTTGAAGTCACAAGAAGAGATTACTCGATTATTTAAGACCGTGTCTTGGTTGCAATATACACAACTCAAGGAATATTACAACAATGATAAGAAAATAGGCTTTGCTGATAAGGAATCCTTTTGGGACACATTAATTTCAATGGAAAAGAAAAGGATTGGTAGAATTTACACAAAACTCCTGGACTGTTTAAGGTTGCCCTCTTTTCCTTTCACGCCTGTGACTCTGGGTTCACGGTCACGCTGGACCCAACTTTTGTGGTGGGAGTTCCTTTCTGGGACGGAGACAAAGGGATGGGAAAGCTTTTGTGTCCTCAATCACCCCCTTTTCATCTCTCAAGGCAGCAGGTTAAAATAAAACAAAACACAACCCAAAGCGCCAACACATTGTTGCCGTATTGAAACACATCCGCTGTGTGTTAATGTCAGCAATGGGGTTATTTGATTACAAATCAAATGAACCCTCGCGGCTTCTTCCAGCATGCTTGAAAAGACCCTGCCTTTGGGGTCGCCTGGAAGAAGAAGTCTGGCTGAGATCTTTGCCAGCACATGAAATATTCCTCGCCTGTTGTTTCTCCGCAAATGCCTTTCAAAGCATTTGCTTGATTTAGGGGTGCTGTGAAGTAATGGCTCAGCTACCATGAAGGGAGGGGAGGATAGAAATAGAAAAACAACACAAGGCAGAACAATCCAGCAGCTCCTGATGCAGGCCTTAATCAAGGTTGACATGTTCACCATGGGAAGCGTCTTCCAGATTTTTAGGAGCATTAACACGATCTGGGTGCAATGGGCTCATTCTGGGGAAGACACGCTTGCGGAGAGTGACAAATTTGCTTTCTATTATGGCTCAGTGGGATTTCTTCAGCCAGCTTCCTCTGGAGTGGCACCATCTCGATTATCCATGCCCATATGATCACTACCATCCTTGACTGGCAAGAAGGAAGGTAGAGGCATTACTCTATAGCAGTGTTTTTCAACCTTTTTTGAGCCGCGGCACATTTTTTACATTTACAAAATCCTGGGGCACACCATCACCCAAAATGACACAAAATGACACTCTAACACAGTAATACATATAGTTAATATGTTTTGAAATGTATTTATACACTCAGTGTGAAACCTGGGCCTGTTTCCATGAACACAACATAGATATGTCTGCCTCTCACATATTTATACATGGCTATCATGTCTTCTCTCAGCCTTCTCTTCTTCAGGCTAAACATGCCCAGCTCTTCAAGCTGCTCCTCATAGAGCTTGTTCTCCAGACCTTTGTGAAATTTCACCCTGAGTGAAACTTGCTTCCAGTTAACTATGGATGTCATGAAGCTGTTATAAACAGTTCCTTGGGGGGGAGGGGGGAGGCAACTCTCAAAAAATCCAGTAAAATAGTAAAAAAAACATTTCCAAGCGGAAAGGCTCGATTTGTTTCTTGGAAACCTGTGAGGGGGCTGCTAGGAGGAGAGAGAGCAGCAATTCCCACGGCACACCTGATGATCACTCACGCACACTAGTGTGACATGGCACACTGGTTGGGAAACACTGCTCTATAGAAAAAGAACCAAAAGCCCGTTTCCCCCACTCTTGGATTCTCTGCATTGGTTCCCTCGTTGACCTACCTTATTTTTAGATGGTTCAAGCTGCTTTCTGAAGGTTCCCCCACTACTTTGATTGGCAGAGCTGAGGTGATAATAGGCAATGCATGCTTGAAATTGCCTTTCTGGTATGATCTGGAATAAGAACCAAGGCCTTTAAGCAATGGAGGACATGTCTCCTTCCAAAAGGAGGGCACTCTTGCTGAATGATGACAAAACTCAAAAAGTCAGAAGGGAAGGTGGTTTTGAGGTGACCCAATGTTCAGACAATAGTGCCACGAATAGGTTTGGGTGGATAGATTTCTCTTCTGTCCAGTGTCTTTTTCTAGTTCAAATGGCAAAAGAGGTCACTGACAAGACGCTATCCCTGATCTTCGATGTGTCTTGCTTTCTGATCACAGAAAGGTTGCGTGTGCAAGGGTGACATACCTCATGCCAAGAAAAATAATACAGACACAGGTGGTTGGATGAAAATGGCCACAACTCATTTATTGAAAACAGGAACAAAGGGTTGGCGGCCACGCATGGATCCTGGATTAGAGTCATGCAGCCCCCACAAATGTCCAAAGGCGTTTGCAAGCCTGGGATGCGAGCGGCCCACTGCCTGTCCACGGAAACTCAGCACCCCAGGGGGCCTGGGCGTTATCCCTCTTACAACCAAGGGGCGATAAGCCAGCCTGATCCAGGTGCCATGCCACACGCCAAACACGGAGTTGTGACAAAGAACAATATAACGCATGACCATGAACAATGCAACAATGACATGAAGAATGACAAAATGGACACCAACAAGCAATGCCATGAGAAGGGAGGGTGGGAGGAAAAACAGAGCTGGCCCCACGTGCAGCCTGGGCAGCCCCGGGTGGCCTTAAATAGGCTGCCCAGGCAGAAGAGCAGGCCAGCTGGTGCAAAGAGGGGGGCGGGGCGGAGCCAGCCCTGTTGTTGGCCGGCCGGCGTTGGTGGCGGGAAACCTTCCCCACCCCCAGGGGCTTCTGAGAAGGAGAAGCCCCTTCTCTCTCTGCAAGATGGCGGCGAGGGCAACCCTGCCCGCAACCTGCTCAGCCGGTAAATCGGCCAAGCGCATTAGTGAAAACATACCTGGTGAGCTAAATCAAAAACTGAACGGCATCCTTTTAGTGACACAATTCATAAATTTCCTTTGGAATGTTGGCATGTTTCTTTGGTATTTGTTAACTGCTGTCAAGGCAATCTCGATCCATGGCAACCTAGTGAATGAGAGACCTCCAAGTCATGCTGCCCGGGTCTTGCAAACTCAAAGCAATGATGACTTTTCTAGTGGATCTATCCATCTTTAACTCAGTCTTCCTCTTTTCCTACTGTCTTCTTTATTGGTGTGTGCCTTCAAGTCATTTCTGTATGGTGGCCCTAAAGTGAACCTATCCTAGTTTTCTGATGTTGACGTCCACTCATGTTGCTCCAGTGGACTTCCATGGCCAAGAAGAATTTGAAACCCAGGTCTCCAGAGTTGTAGTCCCAACACTCCAACTGCCACACTATGCTGGCTCTTTTACCTTCCCATAATATAAGTTATGCAGTTGGGGATTTTCCTTTACCTTCCAACCCCCGAAATAATGAGACAGACAACAGTAATTGGATCAAATTTGGGCAACCTTTATTTTAAAGTTACCAATTTAGGTTTACCCTCACTAAACTCAAGTGTCAAGGGAACAAGGTGTGGCCTAGCCAAGGTAGCGTCCGCGAGCAAATGACCCTCGGCTACACTGGGAAACTCTCCTGAGTCCCCTACAACACAAAACTGGGCAACCTCTCAAGGAAAACACAAGAAAACCTCTCTGGAAATACTTAACTGGACTCTCAAAATTTCTGGACCAATGGTATCCCCCTCAGCCTTAAACAGCTGTCCACGTGAGTGTATTTGTGCACTGGTCCAACCAACTTTGAAGAGTGCATGAGTGAATATGGGTCTATGGATTACCCTAAACTATTTACGCTGTCCTATTTATAGAACTGCCATCCCAGAAAACCCCAATAACAGTACAGGGTAGGCAAAAAAAACCCCTAGAACGTAGAAGGGGGAAAAATTCCTACCCGGCCCCTAAGGCGACCACTATACTGTCACTGGGCGGGAGTGGTGGGTCAACACCTCAAATGGGAATGAAGCAGGAGGCTGCCCCAACACCATAGGCAGCCTCCGCCCACTCCCCAGAAGGTTCCATCCAGGAAACCAATAGTCTCCCTTCGTGCAAGGAGGTAATAAGCTTTCCCCACCCACTGCGCAGGCAGGGAAAGGGCATTAATGTCTGAGCATGGCAACAGCTGAATATCCCTTTTGTGATTTCTTTAGCTGTGGGTCTCCAGGTGTTTTGGCCTACAACTCCAGAAATCCCGGCCACTTTACTAGCTGTTAAGGTCCAAAACAACTGGGGACCCACAGGTTGAGAACCACTGCTTTGGCTTATTTTAAGATTGGGGGAAAGAATTAAGCATAGAGTCCTGTTCGTTGCACATGCTGGCATGTCAATGTGCACTGAGCATCACATTGCTTGGCACATAACTAGGTAAAATCACTCTCCTTCATGTTGAATGTCAGCTATTTGAAACAACAACCAAAAAACTCACTCCAAAGATTTTCGGGCTTAAAGTCAGGCTCTTCCATTGTTCCTCAAATGGGAACGTACCTGCCTGGTTCAGGCTTCCCTTGTGATCACAAATCCATCAAAACACCCTTTAAAATGCCCTGCAGGCCCAACCCTGGGGATTATTCTCCTTTTATTCCTCCCTTTATCCCTTGGCTACAGCAAGCGGGATTTGCAGCTTGAGAAAATCGACTTCCAGTGCCCTGCAACCTGACCTATGTGGTTAAGACCTTTAGTCTGTGTTAATAGCTGCTCCAGATGGCTCCTGGGATGGAGAGGCTGATTTTGACAATGTGGCCGTTCTCTCCCACCAAACTATTTGGAATGGAGCACATCGGGCAACCCCTTGAATCAATGACCAAGATCGTCTGCTGCAGCTTTGTAGGGCAGATCGCTGGAGGAACGCAATCTTTGCACTTCAAGGCATTAATAGCCAAGATCCTCCATCATGCTTGCACGGTGTAAGGTTGTACTGACTGATGCAGTTAAGTGGCTTTTTATAACCCAGCTTTTTTGCTGAATACCAACATTTTGCAACCAATGGCACTCATGCCAATGTGCTGCCAGTTTCCACATCCCAACGGATATTTCCTACTATTTGCTCCTTCCACCTGTTGGAATTCAACCCCGCACTGCCCAAGTCTCAAGTCCTCAATAAGGAGCATCGGAGCAGAGGCGGATCTTATTGGAGGCCAAGGGAGGCGACTGCCTCAGGGCGCCATGCACCTGGCCATGGCGAAGGGCGTATCTGGCCATGGCTAAGGGCGCATTTGGCCGCGGCCGCCATGTGCAGCACATGCAGCCCCATTACTACAGGCCCGTGCGCAGGCGCGTCTCCAAGTGGTCAAAGTTGTGTGAGGCTGCAAACGTTCCTCCCCTCCGTCCTTTTCAGCCTCTTGGGGGGTGCCTGTTGCAACTCCGTCCTTCGGGGGTCCACGCGTGCGCATTTAGTGTGGCGTGACTGGAACCAGGTGGGGCCGCAACTCGCCAGCCACGAGGCCGAAAAGTAGGAACGTTGGGCCGCTGGAAGCGCCTCGGATGCAGCCCTCAAAGGCCCCAATGCCACGCGGAGGGCCTGCCTCCCCTGGCCTGCTGCTGCCTACTCAGGGCAAACTCCCATCCAGGGTGCCTCCTCCCTGCTGGGACCTTCCACCTTCCCGGGGCGGAGCGGGCTCTCTTCCCAGGAGGCTGCCTTTAGCTCGAGCTTGGCCTTAGGTGCAGGGCCGGAGAAGGACGATGCGCCTGCCGCCTGGACAAGGGGTCCTCTGAGGGCCTTGCAGCCGGACAGAGTTCCAGCTGCCCTGCCACCGCCAGGAGTGAGGCACGGAAAAATGTAAGACACGATTGCCAAGTCTACTCACCTGTGTGTTACCTTAACAATGGTGGGATGCTGAGGAACCCATATAACACTGTTACTGTAACTCAACCCTCGCTTAGGATGGTGAGAATATATTACCTCTAATAATAATTATTTTTTAAGTGTTGATGTAATGAACGCTGGATTTTCTTGAATAGACCTCTGTAAGGACGACGCACAAACAGCAGCTTGATCCTACAAGTTTATTCCAGGTATCATTGCCTGTGAAGCCAGATCTGCTTCACAGGACCCAAAAGCAGCTTATATACAAGACACGCCCCCAACCAACTGTCCATCATCCCAAAGACCCAACCCCTAGCATGCAATGCTTAGCAAAGGTTGCATCAGATCTAAATGATTCAGCAATCCCAGCAGTCCATTGGGGCATGACCCCAGGGGGTCACAGAGCTAGTGTCATGAGTCCAATCGTCCAATGGCTGCTCAGTCATCTCTCCCTGAGTCAGCATAACACAAGGCATTGCTTCCCATGTTGTTGTGGTGTGGCTCACAGCTCAAGGCTCTCTATCTGCACTGCTCAAGCCTCCAAGGTCGCACCTGGCCGGGATTACCAGTATTGGAAGGGTCTAAGATTAGAGCACACTCAGCTCTAATTGACAGAACCTTACAAAATACCCTCTCCCCTCCCTCCTGAGAGAAAGAGGATTTGAACATACCACTTAACTTATCACCTAAATCCTATTCTAACACCAACCACAAAAATCAAGACCTTGCTCCACAATCTACCCACTAGAACAAAGCCTTGCTGTCCATTTCTTAAATAAACCTGGAACTCCCCCACACTCAGACAACCAGGCACATCTCTACCAAACGCTCAGCTTGTTCAAGGCTAAATCCTATCTCTTCCTGCTCAAATCTAAAACAACTCCATCCCTTCAATGCCATGGCAAAAAGGGACCAACCTACAGAATCACACTTCCCATGCAACTATTCATCACTACAAATCCCAACAGTCTACTACACAGGAACAAATCAACTGTGCATCTGTCACCACACGATCAGGATTCCAAGCCCCATAACTCTCAAAATCCTCCACTGCCCAAAGCAGGAGGCCTCAGGGACAAAATCACACCACCATCTCTATCACACACCATCAGGATTCTACAGCTCATAACTCCCAATAACCACTAACTGCCACCAGAATGCAAGCAGAAACATCTGCATCCAAACATTCTTTCACAAAACCAAAACCCCTAATCTACCACATCCTCACCTGCGACACAGGACCAATTCAACTGTGACGCAAGTACACAACAGAAACCCACTACCCTTACTGCTCCGGCAGCAACACTATCCTACTACCCTGGCAGAAGGCACTTGGGAAACTACAACTCTCAACTCTTACATTCAACACAGGACCAACTCAACTGTGCTTCGCAAGTACACAACAGAAACTCACTATCCTTACTGCTCTGGCAGAAGGCACTTGAGAAAACTGCAACTCTCTCCACTGCATAAGCAGGAGGTCTGTAATCCATAATCAGCAGGCAATACAAAGGCTACTAACTCCCCCGTAACCTAACTCCTCTTGGCATCCAGCCATAAAGTCCAAGGAAACCATAAATCACTCACATCTTCAAAAACCTCTGACACAGGGACAAAACACTACTACAAACAACCTTTAACTATTCAACCAGCTACACAGGATTATTCAACTGCGTCAAATACTCTTATAACAGAAATCTACTACCCTTGCCACTTAAGCAAAGGCCACATACCAATCTCCCATGCGACCAAACACACAATCCCAGCACTATATTACTCTGCACAAACTATAACTCTTCCTCACATGGGGGAAAACACCTAGGAAAACTACAACTCCCCACTCTGGCCTTCCTAACCAAAGCCTAGAAATTAACCATTCAACTAAGTAATACACACACACACACCTAAATCAACACACCCAACCCAGGAACAAATCATCTGGGTGGTCTAGCCAACCCCTCCTCTCAAGGAAGGCAACACAAACTTAAACCCTAATACTAAAATCTATCCCTCCAAAGGAAAACTCCAACTCTTAAACGCAGGCATTTCCATCTGCGCATGATCAACACATTCACACCATAACTACCATAACTCAGAATTACCCTCCTCCTGGCCAATTCAACAGGAGGCAATACCACTACCAAATCCACTCCAAAACTATCCTCCACCAAACAACCTTCCTGCCGCAATTAACCTCATTGCAGATCCCCACAAGGCTGTACCTATTTCTCTAACTATTGGAACCAAAATCCCCAATGCCACAGCAGAATACACATTCTAAATCTCACCTCATCTAACATCTCTAACAATGAATGCATGTCTAAACATTCCCCAATCTTATACATATTACAAAACACATGTAATCATAGCACCTACATAACAGTTAACTAATGCAATATTACCCCCATCAACATGAATAATTCTCTAAACATAACATTACAATCTCTACCTTTCCTGGGTCAATATGCCATAAAATCATTAAATCACAATGCTTAGGCCAATACATTTAAGTAATACCTCTTCCACATATTGAGACCATCTCAGCCTCAAACTCATTAAGGGCATTTTCTTTACATAACAAACTTTTTAACAATAAGCATAACACAATCCAGTGACCCTTCTTTCCCAAAGTCAAAAGTAATATGCTGGTTACTGTACCACTGGCCCACAGTTCATCCTCAAGATCCAACAGCTCTCGAAGTTCAAGCCACTCCGATGATGTCACCCAGAGTTCAGTCATCAGAATCTTCTTTGGAGAAACATGTTCCAACATCCCCTAATTCCAACCACCCCCGAAAGTGACCAAAACCCCTGGCCAATTTAGCCAGCACCAGCTCGGCAAGCCAATGCTCCCGTAACAGGGCACTCCTAACACTTTCCTTCAGGGGAACAGCCAACGGTCGCCACCCCGTCGCACCAGCCACCATGGATCTCTCCGGACTGCTCGCACTGGACCTCGCCAACTGCTCCACTTAGCAACTCCACAGCTCCATTACTCCCTGCCACCGGCTCCTTCAGAGGAATATCGGCTAGTTGGACACTCGACTGGCACCTCAACTGAAGAGGCCACCTTCCATAGCTCTTCCTCTTCAGCCCACGCCAAAACAGCAACACTCTCCTCCGAAGTCTTGGATCCCAGCAACTCCTTTTCCTTCAAAGCATAATCAGCCTCCTCCACTTCAGCATGTTGCTTGGCTAACACAGCCGGCCCATCACTCTTGCATTCCAGCTCACCTCCCTCCGGGCCTCCAGCTCACAAAGAGTCTCGCCACACTCCAGAGGTTGGCTTGCTTCTAGCGAGGAATCACCTTGCCCAGGCTCCATAGAAATGGGACCAGGCTGCTCTTCCCTTCTCTCATCAACACCTCCGGGCCACTTTTCAAACTTCTCTCAGCCAAGAAGCCTTCCCACACTTCTTCCTTTCTTGGCAGTTTCACTTTCCAAGCTGGGCACTCCAATCTTATTTTTCGGCAGCTTAATCATCTCTGTGACCTTGCCAGACTGATCTTCCTCCAGCTCCACCCGTCCTCACCATCAGCGATAGGGACTTCCAAACTCCCAGTCAGTTGATTTTCCAACACCACTGGCAGCTTCCCCTCAACTTCCGCAAGACAGTCATTGCCAGGGAGCTTCTTCTCTGCAGCAACTTCCACTCTTTCAAGGGACTGCAAAATCACTCCCCACGCCAACAAACTTCCCAAGGCCTTTGTAGTTAAAACAGTTTCGCTTTCTCCTTTACTGCAGGCCGGGACATCAAAGGGAAAACATTCCTCTGTCGCTTCTTCCTCCAGAGGCTTGGCTTTCATCTCAGCAGGGCACTTTTTCCATCTCTTCAACCGTCCACACAAATTCCTCTGGTAAACGGCTTCTGCAACTGGTTTAGGCCCACACACACTCCATGCCTCTGGCTGGACTTTTTTCCTTACCGGAGCCTCATCAAAACATCCATCCTCTTCATCTGGGAGACACATCAATCCCTGGAGACACATTAATTCCTGGAGCCTACCAGCTCTCACTTGCAGAACCTCCACCTCCTCCTGCAGCACACTCACATCATGCCGCCCACAACGAAGAGCTTTCTGCAATACCTGTATCTTCCAACAGCACCACCGCAATTCCTGGACCATCTCACTTCTGGTCCATACAGGAAACTGAGCTCTCTCCCTGCCCAGTCACCTCAGCCTTCATCCCATCTGATTCAGGCTCTGTGGCTCCCTCTGCCACACTCTGCCAGGTCCTTCTGACCATCCCTGGCACACACCAGACGAGCACTCCTGTGCTCCACCGCCTGATCTCCACCAGACGAGCACTCTTGTGCTCCACCGCCTGGCAAGCGCTCCTGCGCTTCTCGGTTCCTCCACCAGACGAGCACTCTTGTGCTCCACCGCCTGGCAAGCGCTCCTGCGCTCCTCCGGTTCTCTGGGCGCATCTTCCTCCTCCTTTTTCACAAGAAGGGCACCATCTGACGATCCTTCCATCACCCAGTGAGGGAACAAGCCCTGCAGGATCCTTCTAGCCTGCTGCTGCTCCTCACTTGGGACCCACGAATCGTCCTCCTCCTCCTCATCCGAGTCACTGTCCCAGAACTCCTCAGGACTCACCCATTCCACCTCCATCATGGGTCTGGACTTTGAGGATGGCATCTCACTGGTTAAGCCCTCGATGGATTTCTCCATGATAGGCTTTTTGATGAGATCTGGCTTTTCTGTAATGAACGCTGGATTTTCTTGAATAGACCTCTGTAAGGACGACGCACAAACAGCAGCTTGATCCTACAAGTTTATTCCAGGTATCATTGCCTGTGAAGCCAGATCTGCTTCACAGGACCCAAAAGCAGCTTATATACAAGACACGCCCCCAACAACTGTCCATCATCCCAAAGACCCAACCCCCCTAGCATGCAATGCTTAGCAAAGGTTGCATCAGATCTAAATGATTCAGCAATCCCAGCAGTCCATTGGGGCATGACCCCAGGGGTCACAGAGCTAGTGTCATGAGTCCAATCGTCCAATGGCTGCTCAGTCATCTCTCCCTGAGTCAGCATAACACAAGGCAGTGCTTCCCATGTTGGTGTGGTGTGGCTCACAGCTCAAGGCTCTCTCTCTGCACTGCTCAAGCCTCCAAGGTCGCACCTGGCCGGGATTACCAGTATTGGAAGGGTCTAAGATTAGAGCACACTCAGCTCTAATTGACAGAACCTTACAGTTGAGTGATCTGGCTTTTTGATATTTGTGATTACCACACACAAAAGCATCTATTTGATGGGTTCCATGTATTATCATGATATCCAATGTATAGAATATTAAGGAATTTACTGTGATACCCTATGGAACTCAACTCTAGTTTAGGCCAGCATAAACCCATACACTTGTCGTGTGGATGGCGGGAATATATTACCTCTAATAATAATTATTTTTTAAGTGTTGAGTGATCTGGCTTTTTGATATTTGTAATACCACACACAAAGCATATATTTGATAGGTTCCATGTATTATCATGATATCCAATGTATAGAATATTAAGGAATTTGGTGTGATACCTTGTGGAACTCAACTCTAGTTTTGTCAGCATAATTTCGGCCCTCCTTCCAGGTGTTCTGGACCCCACAATTCTGGCTGTTAGAATTGTGGAAGTTGAAGTCCAAAACATCTGGAAGGAGGGCCGAAATTAGCCTAGACCTGATACACACATATACATACATACACACAAAAAGAGAATAGGAAGAGAGGGGGGAAGAGGGTAAGAAAGGGAACGGGATTAGGAAGGGGGCAAGGAAAAGGGTGAGGAGGAAGGAAGGATGAGAAGGAAGGAAGGGGAATAGATATATAGACACACACACACACACACACACACAAAGAGAATAGGAATAGAGCAGGGAAAAGGGTGAGAAGGAAGGAAGGATGGTGTGTGTGTGTGTGTGTATGGCATAGACCAACTTCGGCCCTCCATGTGTTTTGGACTTCAACTCCCACAATTCCAAACACCCAGTAGGAAGTCCAAAATACCAGGAGGGCCAAAATTTGTCTATGCACCCCATCCATATGTGTGTGTGTGTGTGTGTGTGTGTGTGTGTGTATGTGTATATATATATATATATATATATATATATATAGTTATTGGTTGGGGGGCGCCAAAATACTGTTCGCTTACCATTTAAAATTACCTTAGTCCGCCCCTGCATCGGAGGATGTGCTGTGTGCTTTGAGATCTCCCTCTGCTTGTGTGTCAGGAGAGATGTAGTGATTAGTGTTTCCCCCCCTCTCTTGAAACATTAGAAGAGATGGGTGTTAGAGTAGTTAAGGACCAGTTCTTGATTATTAAGAAACACAGTTATTTCT
>JARBWK010002871.1:0-13849 GCA_030556195.1 Anolis apletophallus | reverse complement strand
AACTCCAGCTGCTGCTGCTGCTTGCGGAGGGCGGAGGAGGACGAAGGGCCGGGCGGCGGCGAAAAACTAGAAGAAGGGCCGCGCCAGCCAGCTTCCAATTGAGGGAGGGAGGAGGGGTGACATTCACTCGGCCCCCGCCCCCTTCCCAGCGGTCGCCATTTGAGGAGGAGGAAAGGCCGGCAGAGAGGCTGAGGTGAGGGCACACAATCAAAGAGCATCCTGAACTCTTGCACCAATGGAATTGAACCAAACTTGGCACAAAGAACTCCCATGGCCGAGAGAAATACTGTAAGGGTTTGGTGGGCATTGACCTTGAGTTTGGGAGTTGTAGTTCACCTACATCCAGAGTGCACTGTGGACTCAAACAATGATGGATCTGGACCAAACTGGGCACGGATACTCAATACGCCCAAATGTGAACAGTAATGGAGTTTGGGGGAAATAGACCTTGAGATTTGGGTGTTGTAGTTGCTGGGATTCGTAGTGTACCTACAATAAAAATGATAGAACAGGGACAAACATCCCACACACAACCCTCATTGCCTTGGAGGGACTTGATGGCAGGAGCCTCAGCCTTCTCTGCCAAGGTCTTATGGTCTAATGTTGGAGAGTGGTCCCTGGTCAATGTGGTCCCTGTTCAAGTGGTCTCTGAACGAGTGGTCCCTGGTTAGGCTGGCCAATCACAGCAGAGGAAAATAGAGCTTGACATTTGGGAGTTGCAGTTCCTGGGACTTATAGTTCAACAACACAAGGAAAAGATGGGTGTTGAATAAACCATTATTTCATTTCCATTTCTTACCAGTTTTTGAGGTAGTTACCAGCAGTAGGTAGCATACTCCTTTGTGTTGTTATGGGATTTATAGTTCACCTCCAATCAAAGAGCATCCTGAACCCCACCAATGATAGAATTGGGCCAAATTCCCCACGCAGAACCCCCATGCCTTGAAGGGACTCGTTGGCGCAAACCTCTCTTCAGCCTTGCACGCTCTCCCTTGCCTGCACATGGCACCATGCTGCCATTCTCCAAGCACGCCTGCTCTCCCCTCCCTGCTCGGAGTCTCAGAAACAGCACAGAAAATATGCTTTCTGATGGTCCCCTCGCGACCACGGGTGGTCTAAGGTCATTTTAAATGGTAAGCGAACATTATTTTGCCCCCCAAAAAATTTATATTGGCTCCCCCCCATGTAAAACAAACATTTTCCCTACCTCTTCTTTCCTTCCTCTCACTTTCTTTCTCTCTCTCTTGGAGGAGGAGCTGCCGCTCGGCTCAGGCCGCAAGGAGGCGGAGAGGAAGGGGGCCGGTCAGGGAGGAGGAGAAGGCGCCATGCGGTGCTGCTGCTTCTTTCTCTTCCTCCACCCCCTCCTCCTTGCCGCCTGGCTCAGGTACTGGGCATGCGCTGAGGTTTTTGCGCATGCCCAGTGGCTCCGGAGCGCAAGTTGAGCTCTGGAGCCACTGTGCATGCGCGAAAACCTTCGCGCATGTCCAGAAGCTCCTGCAGGCGCTGAAGCCTGTTAAGCCTTCGGCTTCAGTGCCTGCAGGAACTTCTGGGCATGCACGAAGGTTTTAGCACATGCGCAGTGGCTCCGGAGCTCAAGTTGAGCTCCGGAGCCACTGGACATGTGTGAAAATCTCTGCCCATGCCCAGAAACTGCTGCAGCCGCTGAAGCCGACGCAGCGGCGGTGCGGACAGCGTGGCTGCGCGGCGCCCCATCCAAGATGCCGCCCTACGCAGCCACGTGGTTCGGCGATATGTAAGACCGCCCCTGCTCGTGACTCCCAGGGGTCCTGACCCCAGGTTGAGAACGCCGCCCCGCACGCTGACCATATAACAGAGTTCCAAACTGCACGATATGGCCTTGCTTTGTAGGTCGGGCATCTGCACGAACATTTCAGGAAGAATGCCGGTTTCAGGGACTCAAACTCCTAGAATCTTGGGGCCTATTGAGTTTAATGGTGATGAACTACCACCAGAACCTTAGACGTAACATTTTATCGTCGCACTTTTTCCCAGCCCCGTCTCCCTCGATCCCTCATCCCCTTCTGCAATAACCATAATTGTCCCCTATCCGGGTGTATGCGATTCCACTCTCCTTGGCAGACGCTTCATTGGTATGCCGAGCGCTGCCCCGTCTGTCACTGCTCCGTGCGCTCTGGGCCTGGGATCCTGGGGGAGCCATGCAGCTGCCAAATTGACTTCCATCATCCCCTCCCCGAGCGGAGAGACAAATTATCCAGCCAGCTGTCAGACAAGATTCTCGGGGAGTGAACCTGCCATTACGAAAGGATAGAAAGAGAGAAAGAAAGGCTAAACCACCCCAAAACTGCTGGCACATTGCGAGAAGGACGACTTGGTGAGGGGAGGGCAGGTGGCAGGAAGGAAGCGGCCTGCCTTCGTCCCCATCACATTCGTGTTCTGCGAGCGCGATTGAGCAAAGGGGTCTTTTGCGGAAGAGGGAAACGCAACGGGGAAAAAATGATTTGGCAGGCGCCCCAGTTCAGTCACAATCCAGGCTGGTGAGGAATGTCGCCGTTTCCCTTCGAAACACACCGGCATTTTTGCACTGCCCAGATGACATGTGGGGCAGGCCTCTGGATGGTGAAGTCAGGGTGCTCCTCAGCGTAATTTGGAACCAGAGGCCAGGGGCGGTCGCATGGTAGGTGAAAATTATTTCGCGGCCCCCCCCAAAACACATTATTTTGCCCCCTGGCTCCCCCCACATTATTTTTGCGCCCCCCTCCCCATTTTTTTTTGGTACCTTGCATGCGCTCCTTCCATTCCTCCCATGCGCCGCCGCTCCTTGCCCTGTGCAATTCGAAAGCCTTCGAAGGCCCCTCCTCGCGCTTCCTGGTTTCCCCTGCCAGCCCCACCCACGGGTTGTTGCAGAGGGCGGGAGAGTGCTCCGGAGGTTCTGGGCATGCGCGAAAATCTCCACGCATGCTCAGAAGCTGCTGCAGGCAGCAGGGAGGTTTGCTACGGTGGTGCGGCCAGCGTGGCGGCGCCCATCCAAGATGGCGCCCTACGAGGCCGCGTAGGTTGCTTACATGGACGGACAGTCCCTGCCAGAGGCAGATATAATCTGGGGAGAATAGAAAAGAAGGAGGAAGAGGAGGAAGAGGAGGAAGGAGAGGAAGAAGAAAGCGAAGACGAAGAGGAGAAGGATGAAAAAGAAGAAGAGGGGGAGGAAGTGGAAGAGGAGGAGGATGAAGGAGAGGAAGAAATAAAGGAGGCGGAAAAAGAGGAAGAGGAAGAAAAAGGGATGAAAGAGGAAGGAGAGGAAGAAGAAAAGTAGGAGGAGGAAGAGGAAGATGAAGAAAAAGGGATGAAAGAGGAAGGAGAGGAAGAAGAAAGCAAATAGGATGAGGAAGAGGAGAAGGATGAAAAAGAAGAAAAGGATGAGGAAGAAAGGGAGGAAGTGGAAGAGGAGGAGGAGGAAGGAGAGGAAAAAGAAAAGGAGGCAGAAGAAGAAGAAGAGGAAGAAAAGGGGGTGGAAGAGGAAGGAGAGGAAGAAGAAAAGTAGGAGGAGGAAGAGGAAGAAAAAGGGATGAAAGAGGAAGGAGAGGAAGAAGAAAGCAAATAGGATGAGGAAGAGGAGAAGGATGAAAAAGAAGAAAAGGAGGAGGAAGAAAGGGAGGAAGTGGAAGAGGAGGAGGAGGAAGGAGAGGAAGAAGAAAAGGAGGCGGAAGAAGAGGAAGAGGAAGAAAAGGGGGTGGAAGAGGAAGGAGAGGAAGAAGAAAAGTAGGAGGAGGAAGATGAAGATGAAGAAAAAAAGGATAAAAGAGGAAGGAGAGGAAGAAGAAAAAGAGGAGGAAGAGGAGGCAGATGAAATGGAGGAGGAGGAAAAGAAAGAGCAGGCAGAGGAAGAGGGGGGAGGAAGAAGAGAAGGAGAGGAAGAAGAGGGGGAGGGGAAGAAAAAGAGTAGGAGGAAGATGAGAAAGAAGAAAAGGAGGCAGAGGAGGAGGAGGACAGAGATGAAGAAAAGGAAGAGGAAGAAAACGGGATGGAAGAGGAAGGAGAGGAGGAAGAAGAGGAGAAGGAGGCAAAGAATGAAGAGGTGGAAGGAGAAGAAGAAGAGGATGAGGAAGGCAGAGGAAAGGGAGAGGAGGAGGAAGATGAAATGGAGGAGGAGGAAGAGAAAGAGCAGGCAGAGGAAGAGGAGGGGAGGAAAAGGAAGAAGAGGGGGAGGAGGAAAGAGATAAGGAAGAGGAAGAGGAAGAGGAAGAAAAAGGGGTGGAAGAGGAAGGAGAGGAAGAAGGAGAGGAAGAAGAAGAGAAGGAAGCAAAGGATGAAGAGGTGGAAGGAGAAGAAGAGGAGGAGGAGGAAGGCAGAGGAAGAATAAGATGAAGACGAAGAAAAAAGAGGAGGAGGAGGAGGAAGAGGCAAAAGAGGAAGAGGAAGACAGAGGAAGAAGAGGAGGGGAGGAAGAGGAGGAAGAGGGAGAGGAGAGGAAGAAAAAGTAGGAGGACGAGAAAGAAGAAAAGGAGGTAGAGGAGGAAGAAGAGGAGGAGGAAAGAGAGGAAGAAAAGGAAGAGGAAGAAGAGGAGGAAGGAGATGAAGAAGAGAAGGAGGCAAAGGAGGAAGAGGTGGAAGAAGAAGAAGAGGAGGAGGAAGGCAGAGGAAAGGGAGGAGGAAGAAGAAGAGGAGGCAGAGGAAGATGAAGAAAAAGGAGGAGGAGGAAGAGGCAAAAGAGGAAGGGGAAGACAGCGGAGGAGGAGGAGGAGGTGGACGGAGAGGAAGAAAAAAAGAAGGAAGACAAGAAAGGAAGGAGGAGGAAAACAAAGAAGAGGAAGAGGAAAGAGAGGAGGAGACCATCTTCACTTGCAGAAGGCATCCATTCGCCGGGTCTGCCAGCTGCTCACACCTTTCCAGAAGCAGGACCGAGCCGCATGCTCTCCTGCTCTCTTGACATTGACGTGCCATGGAAAGCAGGAGGGCTTTTTCCACAGGCTGATCACACAGGGCGAAAGCTGGGCCCGTCCCTCTGATCCGGAGACTCAAGCCCAGTCGATGCCATGGAAGCATCCGGACTCACCGTCTGTTGAGAAGGCGCGTGTCCAACTCTTGGCAGGCAAATTCATGCTCACAGTATTTTGGGACCAGCACGGAGGAGGATGGGTGGATTTCCTAGCAAGGGGGGCCATGGTCACTGGGGCAGACGAGGCTTCACTGATGGGGACATTGGAGGAGGCCATCCTAACCCAGGCCCGGATTAACTGTTTGTAGCGCCCTAGACCAGTGTTTCCCAACCAGTGTGCAATCATCAGGTGTGCCGTGGGAAATTGGAACCTCCAACCTTTCCCCCCTCAGCCGGAAAGGGCCTCAGGCCGTTAGGAATGGTGGGAGTTGGAGTCCAAAGCACCCAGAGGGCCGAAGTTTTCCCATGCCTGTTTTAGGGACCTTAAAGTGGGGAGCCTCCTTCCAACATTGGGATTCTGGATTGAAAACAAACAACAACATAACATAACATTGTTTGAGTCCACAGTGCTCTCTGGGTGTAGGTGAACTACAACTTCCAAACTCAAGGTCAATTCCCAAGCAACCCCTTTCAGTACTTTCTGTTGGTAATGAGAGTTCAATATGCCAAGTTTGGTTCAATTCCATTGTTGCGAGAGTTCAGGATGCTCTTTGATTGTGTGTTAACTATAAATCCCAGAAACTGTAACTCCCAAATGTCAAGGTCTATTTTCCCCAAACTCCATCTGTGTTCACATTTGGGCATATTGAGTATTCATGCCAAGTTTGGTCCTGATCCAACATTGTTTGAGTCCACAGTGCTCTCTGGATATAGGTGAACTACAACTCTAAAACTCAAGGTCAATGCCCACCAAACTCTTATAGCATTTTCTCTTGGTTATGGGAGTTCTGTGTGGGAAGTTTCTGTCTTTCTGCCATTCCTGCCAGGATATCTATGTTGTGTTCATCGAAACAGGCCCAGGTTTCACACTGAGTGTATAAATACATTTTAAAACATATTAACTATATGTATGACTGTGTTAGAGTGTCATTTTGTGTCATTTTGGTTGGTGGTGTGCCCCAGGATTTTGTAAATGTAAAAAACACTGCCCTAGACCACACTCTGGTATCGCCGCCCCCGGGGGCGGGGCCGCTTGCGGGCATGCACAAGCGGTGTAGCGTCCTCCGCCATGTTCCTGGGTGCCGCAGCAGCCGCCCGGGAACTTCTCTTCCTTCCTCCTCCGAGGAGGAGGAAGGAAGGGAAACCCCCGTGCAGCCACTGCAGCACCCAGGAATGCCATGTCGGCGGGGCTGGGTGACCTCAGGCGTGGCGGTGGCGGCGAGGAGGAAGAGGCGGCGCGAAGCTGCGTCAGAGGCCCTCGGGGCAGGACTTCGCTCCGCCTCCTCGCTCACGCCGGGCGCCCCTCCTTCCTTCACTCACAGAAGGAGCGGCACCCGCGCGCGGCGACGGGCGGGGCGGAGGGAAGTCCCGCCCCAGAGCTTGGCGTGGCTTCCCTCCACCTCTTGTCGCTCGCGCCAGGCCTCCTTCCTTGAGTGGAGGAAGGAGGGGCGCCCGGCGCGAGCGACGAACAGGCGGAGGGAAGTCCCGCCCCTAGGGCCTCTGACGTGGCTTCCTTCCGCCTCTTCGTCACTTGAGTGAAGGAAGGAGGGAGGGGCCGACACAAGCGAGGAGGAGGCGGAGGGAAGCCGCGTCAGAGGCTCTAGGGCCTATGGTGCTCCGCGCGCAGGCGCAAAAGTGCCCAAAGATTGAACTTTTAAATTTTTATTTTGGGGGGTCTGGACCTGCCCCCCCCATGGCTGCCGCCGTAGGCCATGGCCTAGGGTGGCCTTATGGATAATGCGGGCCTGTCCAAACCAAGAGTCATGCTCACCAAAGGTGTCTGCCTTCTGCAAGCAGTGCGCCAGTTCCCAACTCACCGATGGAGAGAAGGACTCAGAAGTGGGCCAAGTCCCTTTGCTCTCCATCCACAGGAAGTGGGTCGGGGGGAAATGTTGAATGGACACCTGTCGTATCCTCTGCATTTGGAAAAAATGCCTTTCCTTTCAAGAAACGTCAGACATAGAGATGAGTGAATCCTCGACCCTGAAATCTCTTTTCTCTAACATCCTGGCTTCAAAGAGGCTTTACTCTTCTCCAACTTTAAGGTGTGTGTGCGCTGCAGATCTGCGGAGCCACGCAGCAGGGGCTGGTGGGCGAAATTGCGCAACGCCGTGGCAGCGGTGGAAACAAATACGCAGCCCCAAGCCTTTGCAGTTCAAAGCCTTGACCTACTTTTCGTGAAAAGAAAAAAAAACTCTAGGAAGGGGAAGACGACGTGAGCCGCGGCCTAGGGAGGAGGGTGGTTTTGGCAGGCTCCCTTTTTCTCTCATTCACAGCCTGCTATTCCCAGCCGCAGGTCATTTCTAGGAAGCTGGCCGTGTATTCCTCGGCAGCAGAATCCGTGACTTGGGGTTGCCGGGTGTCCCTTATTTCCGTCCTGATTGGGGTTTGCATCGATCCCTTATTACAGTGGGATTCTCAACCTTCCTAATGCTGCCGTTCCTCATGTTGTGGTGACCCCCAACCATACCATTATTTTCCTTGCTACTTCCTTGCTACTGTTATGAATCATCATGTAAAAGTTTGATCTGGGCCAAACTGGGCCAAATGTGAACACTGGTGGAGTTTGGTGGAAATAGACCTTGGCATTTGGGAGTTGTAGTTGCTGGGATTTATTGTTCACCTATGTCACGATGCCAGGGCTCTGCTTTTACCCAGGTAGAGATGAACCAAACAAACACCCAGTTTGTATCAAACAGCACATATTTTCTGGCTGTTTTAATTGATTGATTGATTGATTTTATTATTTATGAGTCGCCCTCCACGTCAGTGCTCCGGGCGACTTACACATAAAACACATAAAAGAGTTCAATAGTTAAAAGCTAAAAGAATAGGAAAATTAATTAAAATAGTTCCAGTAACTCAGGCCAAGTCTGGGGGTGTCCTTAGCCGTAAGCCTTTCGGAAGAGCCAGGTCTTCAGTGCGGTCAGGAACTGGGGCATGTCCCGGATGGCTCTCTGATCCGCCGGCATCAAGTTCCAAAGAACAGGGGCCGCGATGGAAAAGGCTCTCCGTCTCGTGGTGTCGAGGCGGGCCTCACTCACACCTGGGATGCGGAGAAGGTCCCTGTTTCCTGAACGCGGCGACCTTAAATGAGCTGGTTCGGACAAGCGGTCTTTTAAATAAGCTGGGCCGGCGCCATGGAGGGCCTTAAAGGTAAGCGACAAGATCTTGTGGATGGCTCTGAGCTCGACTGGCAGCCAGTGCAGGCGGTGTCCCGGTGAGGAGTCTGGCGGCTGCATTCTGCACTAGCTGGATTTTACGGGTGGTTGACTGCGGCAACCCCACGTACAAGGCATTACAGTAGTCCAGCCGTGATGTCACTGTGGCATGGACCACCATAGCCAGCGCATCTGATGGAAGGTAAGGTGCCAGTAGGTGGAAGAAAGCTCCCTTACTTGTCGCAGCAACCTGGGCCTCCAGTGAGAGTCTCGAGTCTAGTATCACACCGAGACTCTTCACCGACGGGGCCGGGATCAGCGGCTCTCCCTCAAAGAGAGGCAGCGGAATGGGTGGCTCTGGGCATCCCGGCCATAGAATCTCAGTCTTTGATGGATTGATCTTGAGTTTGTACGAGCGGATCCATCTGGTCACTACCTCTAGTCCTTGTCTGAAATTCTCAGGCACCGATGTTACGCCTGGCTCAAGCTTCAGCAGAAGCTGGGTGTCATCTGCATATTGGTAGCACCCAAATCCAAAACTTCTGGCTATGCTTGCCAAGGGTTGGACCTAGATGTTAAAAAGCGTTGGTGACAAAATGGCGCCTTGGGGGACTCCACAGTCCAGGGTGGATTTCTTGGACACTTGGCCTCGCCACTCAACACGCTGCGAGCGGCCACACAGGAAGGAATCGAACCAGGCCAAAGCTGTGCCTTGAATCCCAATGGCTGATAGTCGCCGCAACAGCAAGTCATGGTCCACCGTGTCGAACGCCGCGGTGAGGTCAAGCAGCACCAGGATAGCTGAACCTCCCTTCTCCAATTGGCGGCGGATGTCGTCCGTAATGGCCACCAGAATGGTCTCGGTCCCGTGTCCGGCGCGGAAACCCGATTGGCAGGGGTCCAGGCTTCCTGAGGTTTCCAGGAATTCCTGTAATTGGATCGCTGCTGCCCGTTCAATCAGTTTCCCGAGGAAGGGTAGGTTTGAGACCGGACGGTAGTTCGCCGGCGCCGCTGGATCCAGGTTCGCCTTCTTCAGCAGTGGGCGGACTCTAGCCTCCTTCAGCGCATCGGGAAAAACTCCCAGCTCCAATGAGTGATTTATCAACCCTGTCAGAGTGGCCGAGAGGCTCCCCGCACAGGACTTAATCAGATGGGACGGGCACGGGTCTGTAGAGCAGGTGGTTGCCCTTGCCGCAGCCAGGATTTGATTAATCTCCTCTGAATTCAGGGCCTTGAACTGGTCGAGTTTCAGGCTAGGCGATGGAGCTGGGTTCTTACCCATCTCTGGCATTACTTAGTCAAGATTCTTAGGAAGGACTCACCCCACACTTTTTACAAGCGCATTGATGACTAAAAAGGCCAATCTGAGATAGACAAGTCCGGTTGCAAAAAGCACAGCATAAAGTCTCCTTGGATGATGTTGTCTCCAAATTGCGGTTCTTTCTGCATTGTCGTTTCTCTTTGAGACCTGTTTGGTGTGTCTTCTTGAAAGAGGCCACATGCAGCATTGTGGATAGTGCGTCTCCATGCCTCCTGATGTGAGGCCAGGGTGGACCATTGTCGGTGATCAATCTGACCAAGCCTGAGATGTTGTTTCAGGGAGTCCTTATATCTCTTTTTGGGGGCGCCTCTTTTGCGCTAACCTGTGGTGAGTTCACCGTAGAGTAGTATCTTTGGGAGGCGGTGGTCCTTCATCCTAGAGAGCGCAGCTGTGTTTTCAATAGCATGGCCTCAATGCTGGTGATCCCTGCTTGCTCAAGGACAGCAACATTAGTCACATAGTCGGTCCAGTGTACATTTAGGATTGTGCAAAGACAGTGCTGATGAAAGCGTTCAAGGAGTCGTAGGTGTTGCCAATAGGTGACCCATGTTTCAGACCCATACAGGAGAATAGATAGTACGATAGCTCTGTACACACTGCTTTTTGTGCTTTGTCTCAGATGTTTGTTGCTCCAGACTCTTTTGTGAAGCCTTCCAAATGCACTATATGTCTTTGCTAATCTGTGATCTATCTCTTTAGCAATCTTGGTATCTGAAGAGATGATGCTTTCCAGGTAGGTGAACTGCTGAACGGACTTAAGCACAGATGTGCCTATGCTGATGTGGGGATGATGGTGTTCTTTCTGTGGTGCGGGCTGGTAGAGGACTTCCGTTGTCTTCAGGCTGACTTCCATCCCAAACAGCTCTGCAGCTGTTGCAAAGCAGGATGTCAGGCGCTGCAGAGCTGCTTCTGAATGGGTGACAAGGGCAGCAGCAAAAAACAGCTCAAGGACTAGATAGTTGAGAGTCTTAGTGTGAGCCCCCAGAAGGCTTAAGTTGAACAAGCTGCCATCAGTAAGATAGCGTATATATATGCCGTCTTCTTCTTGTAGGTCTGCCGTAGCCCTTTGGAGCATCATGCTGAAGAAGATTGTAAATAGGGTTGGTGCAAGAACACAACCTTGTTTCACTCCATTAGTTATGAGAAAGGGCTCCGAGAGAGCATCGCCGTATCTGACTTGACCCTCATGTAGCAGGAGAATCATTTTAAGGAATTTGAGGGGACATCCTAGTCGTTCCACAGAACCTTTCTGCTCACAGTGTCGAAGGCTTTGGTGAAGTCGACAAATGTGACATAGAGTCCTTTGTTCTGCTCTCTACATTTCTCTTGCAGTTGTCTAAGGGCCAATACCATATCTGTGGTGCTCCTGTTAGCTCTGAATCCTCAACTTTCTGGCTGTTTTAATAGTCCAAAATATAAAATATAAATATAGCACTCAGCCACAGAATATAAAACAAAAACTGATAGCAAAAAGCTACACCGTAGTCAAAGGGTCCAGTCCCGTGGTCAGAGGCCCCCCAAACCAAACCTGGAGCAGGCGCAGAGGCGGAGTTACCAGCTGACACGGAGGCGGAGTTTTCAGCACGCATGGAGGCGGAGTTTCCACCTCCACGCATGCTGGAAACTCCGCCTCCACGCTGGCTGGTAACTCCGCCTCTGCGCTGCTTCAGGTTTGGTTTGGGGGCACCAAAATCATTTTCACCTACCATTTAAAATTACCTTGGGCCGCCAAGATTAAATATTTGGGTTTACAAATTACGGCCAGCAATGCCCAACTACTTGAAACAATTATGCCAAAAATGTAATGAAGTTAAGGACAAAATGAAGAAGTGGGAGAAACTAAATCTGTCCCTTTTAGGCAGAATAGCCGTAACCAAAATGAATATCCTGCCAGTGGTCCTGTACCTATTTCAGAATTTACAAATTTTAAGGTCAAAGACTACTAGGCATGGTTTAGAACCCAAAAATAGCAAAACGTAAATCTAATGGGGGGATTTTTATTAGTAATAGGAAGACTTACAAAAATTTTCCAAAAAGTTCTAAAATGTAACTTAATTACTAACGAAATTTGTTAGTAATTCGTATGCTAGAGCATGCGCATTCAGATGGTTTTGGCCTACAACTCCCAGAAATCCTAACAGCTGGTAAATTGGCTGGGATTTCTGGGAGTTGTAGGCCAAAACTTGAATAGTTGTAGGCCAAAACACTGAATTCTAGATGGGACTCTCCAAATGGGAAGGAGGGAGGGAGTGGGTATTCTATTCTTGGAAGCAGCAAAAGGTGCAAACGGGCTCTTCTCTGCGAGCCGGAAATTAGCCCGGGAAAGACAGCGTTTTCTGCTTGGGTGCACACACATACATATTCTTGGGGGGGTTGCTGCAGAATCTTCTCTATGAGCCCGGGATTCTGCAGCAAATCCCCCCCCCCCCAAAGAGTGTGTATGTGCGGGCTCCGAAGCGGCAAACGCTGGCTTTCCCCGGCTAATTTCCCGAGCCCGTTTGCACCGCATGGGAGAGACCAGTCAGAATACTTCGGTTTGAATTTCACCTCTTCTTATACCCATTGTTATTACTGCTGTATTATTGTATCTGCATGGAATTAGGTATGACCAGTTGGATTACTTATAATATTAGGCAGTGGCACTTACAGTAGCATTCATTCTATTATACATTAGGTTGGTTTCTCACCCCAATACTCTTTGATGCTTTAGATCCTGGCAGGCAGGAGAGGCAGGGAAGCCTGGAAAAAATGTAAACAGAGAGGATTACTCAGAAGTAAATCTGCAAAGGAGGCCCTTCATCCAAAGTGCCCTCTTTTGCAGATTTACTCTGAGTAATCCTCTCTGTTTACATTTTTCCAGGCTTCCTTCCAGCCGAAAGAAGGAGCGAGTTTAGGGCTTGCCTTGCCATAATATTGGCAAAGGAGGCGGGAGGGTGGTGAGAGAGAAGGAGGGTGCCCCCTTATGCCCCCTTACGACCTAATAATGACACTTAAGAAAATCCTGGCCCCCCAAGTTCGAAAAAGAAAGTCCACTTCCTGGTTGGCGTTCCAGGTGCGGAAACGCTCAAAAGTAGCATTTCTTACAAATTTCTTATGAAACGAATCATTTTCATAACTTTTTTCTCATGCCTAAAGACTACAATTAACAAATGGACAACATATATTTGCAAGTTTATCTGGCAAAACAAAAGGGCAAGAATTAAGCTCACTCACTTAACAGACAACACCAGAAGAGGTGGGCTTGCCTTGCCTAACTTTCAGTTATACTCCGAGGCAGATGCCCCAACATGGGTGCGGGACTGGGCAACACTGAAGAAGAAGAAGAAGAAGCAGCAGCTTTTGGCGTTAGAAGGAGATGGCCTCTGCGGAGGGTGGCACAGTTACATGTTGTTGATTCCATCAGTCCGCTCCTGCCACCTGTCAACGACCAGACAAAGGTCCTTTTCTGTGGCGGCACCAGTGCTCTGGAACGCCCTCCCGGATAGTGCCCGAGCAATTGCCGAACTGGGTCCTTCCGGAGGCGTGTAAGACGGCCCTCTTCGAGCTGGCCTTTAATTAGGCGTACTGGTCCAAAAACCTCGATGTATGTCCCCCAATCCATGCTCTGACAATGTAACTGATTTTAAATGTGGCTTATGTTTTATGTGATTTTTTTTAAAAAATTGTTTTAACAATTGTAGGGTCGCTTGTTGACATGTTGCAACATGCCGCCCATGTATTTTTGCTGTGATCCGCCCCGAGCCTGCTGGGAGGAGCGGAATACAAAAGTGAAATAAAATAAATAAATAAATAAATAAATAAATGTGGAGAGATAAGGCTAAAGTGGAAAAAAACTTTAACAACCATTTTATAAGATCCGCGCTTCTCAAGACATGGAATAAGTATAAAAATTTCTTTTACACCAAAACTCCAATGTGGTTCTCCCCAAATGAAGCAGAGCAGAAAAAAGAAATGCCATATGAAAGATGGCTCCAGTACGGTTCTCTTCTTAAACTTGACAAACAGGAGACAAGCCTAAAAACAGCGGAGGACGTTCAAAAAACAGAACCCAAATTAACCTGGTTTCAATATTGGCAGATTTACGAAAATTACAAGGTAGACAAAAACTGAACTGAACTGAACTTTATTATTTATGAGTCGCCCTCCACGTTTGTGCTCGGGCGAATTACACAACTAGCGATTAAAATATTTTTTTAAAGGGGCTTCGCATTGAAGGAGACCTTTTTGGGATGAAATTATGAAAACGGATAAGAAATTAATTGGGAAAATTTACCAACAACTACTTCTGTGGGC
>JARBWK010002870.1:0-13851 GCA_030556195.1 Anolis apletophallus | reverse complement strand
AAACGGGAGATGTACTGGGACAGGGAGAGATCCTTACTGTCAGCCGGGCCAGATCCTCTCGCGAGTTCTTCATTGACAGGAGCCCCCATGTTGCCCTGATTGCATCTAGGAAAGCCCGCAGCGTGTTGGTATGGGGGACTGCGCCTCGATCAACGCGGTGGCCCACGTTGCCGCGGTCCCTTCCAACAGGTTGAAGACAAAACCACCTGGGCTCGATCACCAAGTGGCGAACTCGTGGGGCGTTGCTCCAAATAAAGTTCCACTTGGCAAACAAAAACCTCCACCTGTGCCGGATTGCCACTGAAGCGCCAGGTGGGCTCACCCCGGGTGCCGGTCCGCCCGGTCCGCCGCTCACCCAATCCTCGTTGCATCTCTTGCACTTGGGCATCGGGTCAGGTTAGCCATGGCGACAGTGGGGACGATGGGAGCCTGGTGCGCTGCCGGGCGGTTCCTGGTACGTCCCGCGGTGCGAAGGGGTTCGAGGAGTTCTCCGGCCAACTGTCACAATCGCCGACTTAGAACTGCCCCATTAACACACACACGGAGACGAAGCAAAGGCTAACTACTTTATTGAGTATATAAAAACAGTTCCAAAGAGTAAATAGTCCAATAATAAGCAAGTAGTCCAAAGTAAAGCAGGTAGTCCAAAGTAACGTGAGCAAATAGCTTGAAGCGTGGCAAGGTTTCGCAAACCAATGCGAATCAGGAAACAGGGCAAAGTCTCGCAAACCAATGCGAATCAGGAAACAGGGCAAGGTTTCGCAAACCAATGCGAATCAGGAAACAGGGCAAGGTGCCGCAATCCACTGCGGCTCAAGAAACAAGGCAAAGGCAAGGCAAGGCTTGATGACCACTGTTGGCTTGTGATCCCACTCCCGCTCGCGCCTATTCAGTAAAGACGTGGCCGGAGAACTGACGATCAGTTCCCACGGGCCGTTCTTAATCCCTCGGCCTGGAACCTTGACGATCTAGGGCCCGGCGCCCCAGTCTCTACTTTCCGAACGGTGACGGTCTAGGGACAGATGCCAGCTCCTCCTGCCCTCCTCTATGTCCCTGCGCCTGTTGTGAGAACGGCCCCGCCTTCCAGCCTAGTATCGCTATCTTCCGGAGACGCAGCCTCCCCCGACGTTTCCCAGCCGCTAGCCTCCATCTGCTGCTCGGCCAGCTCCGGGGAACCTCGGCCATTTGGGAATTCATAACTATCTCCGCTATCTGCTTCGCTGCCTCCCATCTCCACCTGGTCCGCTCCTTCCCCGGGAGAATGCTCCCACCGAGATCCCAGGCTAAACTCTCTACAGGTGAACTGGGCAAAGGTACGGCTGACCAATCTTGCTCTGGGCCTTCCAACTCATCCTCCGAGTCCCTTTCAGCCTGTGCGGGTCCCAATGCCAACGGGACCCCCGGTGCGTCACCCCTCCCCCGTGGCACGGACGGGCCCATGGGTGCTACAGAGAGTAGGCAAGCAAGTTCTTTCAGTCCTCTGGTTGCATTTCATCTGGCCCTGTAGATCTGAACTCATTTAAGTTGACAAAGTGTTTCCTGACTAACTCCTTATCAAACTTTATTTGTAACATGGATTCTTTATCAAGATCTCTGCTGATGCATGTAACACATATTCCCCATTTGGAAAGGGGAGGGTGGAAATGAAATAACCTAGGTAGTGAGGAGTTTTATCTAGTATTCTGCGTTAAAGACCTTATGATCAGATTCACCATGTTTATATGAAAGACATTTTTGATAGTCTTCATGAAGCATATCCAATGTGTAGCCAGTACAGGCAGTCCCTGAGTTACAAACATTCGAGTTACAACTCATAGTTACAAAATGGAGTGAAGCAAATCTACCTTCAGGAAGGAAACTTCACTCCTGAAAGGGTTATCATGAGAAAAAGGAGTATCCACAGAAGATTTATGACCAATCCTTGTTTCCACAACTAGCAATTTTTTTTAAAAAAAAATCTAATTATCACAGGGATAGGAAGTGAGATGGTAGAGTTGCCTGAGAATACCACCTTTTTCTTTAAACTGTCCATGTTCCTGTCCAGTGCTCCACAGTTCAAGGTGATCCACTCTAAAGTGGTTTTTTTTAAGTTTCCTTGGTGCCCACATGAAGCAGAAGAAAGGGATACTGCTTTGTGTTTTTGAGGAGTTTTTTTATTTAAAAAAAGTGTCGGTGACATCTTGGCTCTATCTGCATGGAAGACAGCACACTTCCCAATTCATTTTGCCTGGGTGGCACAAAGTTGACTTTCCGCACTTAAGCAATGAATCCCCTACTATTAGCACCTTTCTTTCTTATTAGTACCCTTCCAAAATATGTGTCTTCCTGCCACATTCTGGATCTCTCTCCTACACACAATCCATCCTCACTACTCCAGAACGGAACCTTTACTCTGTAGCTTAGAAAAGGTCGGTTCTTTATCCATTATGAACTTGGGGGCCCTTCCACGCAGCCATATAACTCTGAATATCAAGGCAGATAATCACCAATATCTGTGTGGTGATGCAACTTTTGTGTGTGGATGGGGCCTGAATAATGACTTCTAATGTTGTTGAGATTATAGACAGGAATTAGCATCTTATATGGGAACTTTGCTTCCTTGTCTGAAAATGCAAGCTTTGCTCTGTGATAGTTTCTTCACTTATACAATAGCACCAGCTAAGGTCACAACACAAACTTGTGATATCTTGGGGCACATTTACACTGTGGGATGAATGCAGTTTAATACCTAGGACCTCATCAGAAAGCCCATGGATTTACCAAGCATAGTGGTGAATCCAAGGGCTCCTGGTGGGGAGCAGGGAGAACCTGTTGTTCCATGCCCAGCATCCCATGACTTGACTTACTTCTCATCTCATGGGGGGAAAAGTGTTGTCACCCGGCTTTCCCCCATTGCTGGTTAGCCAACATGGGAAGGCTTCTGTGTTCTCGCCACAGTGGCATGTACTGCTTCCTCTCCTCTTTCTGTATGAAGCCTGTCCAGAAGTCTCTGTACATCATTCAATGGGCTACATTCTGAAGGTGGAGAGAAAGAGGCATACGACAGGCAAATCAGCCCATCTGATGAGGGTGCATGTTAACTGCCATGGCTCAATGTTATGGAATCTTGGGATCTGTAGTTTGATAAGGCCCACAACTATTTGCTAGAGAAGGCTAAAGACCTTGTATTCCTAAACACTTAGACATGGCCGTTAAAGTGGTATCAAACTGCATTAATTCTATGGTGTAGATGCATATAAAGAGCAAACTTCGAGTTAGAATGTAACTATGTGTTCTGCCTGCCTGCTCATGCTTCTCCTTTGCACATTGGAAATGGAAAGGTATATTCACAGAGCAGAAGTGGTGATGCATTTCACTGAAATCTGCGCCTGCATTTCTTAAGCAGGTGAGTAAGTTTTGATATGGATGACTTGAGATGGTTTTAAACAGTTGATTTTAACATGAAGATAATTTACTTTAGCATTCATGTATGTTTATAGTTTATATGTTTTAGTTTGTTTTATGCCAGCATTGAATGTTTGCTGTATTCATGTTGTGCTCCACCCTGAATCCCCTTTGGGTGAGAAGGGTGGAATATAAATGCTTTAAATTAAAAAATTTAAATTAAGTACATAGTAGCCAAAGAGGACCAAACTATGCACGGCACAGAAAACATTGTTTCTAATCACACACGTCTACTTATTAATTTTAAATACTAGACATTTGAGTTGCCATTGGAGTCACAGCATGCTTTGGAGTTTAGGGAATATAATCTTTTCCTCCTGCATTACAGTCCATGAAGGAATAGAATGCTCCCCTTCCAACTCCTATTAAGAAGAAAACTCTTTCATATGTGTGTAATGTCATTTGGGCATTTAAAAACTCTGTTAGTGGTGTTTGCATTATTAACAAGCATTGCCTATATAATTCCACATTTATCTTCACAGCAATAAAGATCTAACATTTTCCTTTCAGAAAACAAACCAACCAACCATTCCCCAAGGCTGGATATTATTGCTCCTCCCCTGTACTTAACTATAATCTAAACATTTTTCTTTTGAAAATGGGAGTATTATCATATTATTCTATTAAAAATTATAATTAATTTGAATATAATTTACTGTACTTTAGAGCCAAGTAAGATCATTCCCTTTTCAAAACACCAGGAAATAATTCAATCTAACCAGCATTTTGCTAATTAAAATCAGCACCAACTGATTTATTGCCAGTATCATTCTGCTAAGCCCAGATATGGTATGTCCTATAATGGAGCAACAAGAAATCCTTCTGTATGTATATGCATATTACAGGAATAAAAGTCACTTTCTTCTCATCATAAAATGTCACTGAAAATTACAATTTGGTTTCCAGACTCACAAAACCAAATAAAATCTTAGGGGCCCTCTCCATGCAATATTGGTTTGACAGATTGTGCATTTTGTGTCTATTTCTGATATTTATGTACAAATGGGGAATGACTCCGCCCGAAACCATGTTGAGCTGATCTTTTCCAATGATCCTTAAAGTAAAAAAAATCATAGCATTTAAAAATACTTGACTACATTTTAATTAGTTTTGAAGGATTTTAACTGTTTACTTTTTAATATCATTAATATTTAATTCAATTTTAATGATGGTATATTTTTAGATTTGAAATTGTATCTTATTTGGTATTACTGTAAGCCACTTTGAATCTCTTTTGTAGAGAGAGTAGGTAGGGTATAAATAAACATAATAATAAACATAATAATAATGCCACAGATACCATCTGCCTGTGACAAAGAACTGGCGGGATCACAAGCCTGAAAAGGTTACAGAAAATGAACACATCAAACTACTCAGGGACCTCCAAATTCAGACTGACAAGAGTTTTGGAGCACAATACTGATCATGGGGGGGGGGAGTATGGATTATGGATAGTTGATGTTGCAATCCCAGGAGACAGCAGAATGGATGAGAAGCACCTGGAAAAGCTTACATGATATGAGGATTTAACCCTGAATATTTTAATCTAATTTTAATATTTTAATTGTTGAATTGTTGTGTGTAAGTCGCCCGAGCACTAACGTGGAGGGCGACTTAGAAATAATAAAGTCAGTTCAGTTCAGTTCAGTTCAGGATTTAAAAATCAAACTGCAAAGACTTTACTGGCACAAGCTAGGAAAGGTGGTCCCAATAGTTATCGGCACTCTGTGTGCAGTGCCTAAAGACCCCAGCCAGCACTTAAAAACAATAGGAACTGACAAAATTACCATCTGTCAGCTGCAAAAGGCAACCCTACTTGGATCTGCATGCATTATTTGTAGATACATCACATAATCATAGACACTTGGGAAGTCGAGGAGGACTAGGACACTTTAAATTAATCCATCAAATTGCTGGCTAATGTATTTTCACCTCATGGCAGCAATGGCATACTTTTTAGTGAACACCTATGATAGCCATTTCTAATTTATTTTAATTGTCTTACAGGGTAGATGTTTTGATGTTAATTCATGTTATTAGTGTTATCATCATGTCTATTGGATTATTTTATACTGTTCTAATTATGTTGCTACAAGTTTACTGTTATTATTGTGTATTACTTTGATTTTTTGTGTGTTTGTATTACTTTGGACATTGAATTTTTGCCTTTTTTCTGTGTGTAAACTGCCCTGAGTTCCTTCTGAGAGAGATGGATGCCTAGAAATGAATGAATGAATGAATGAATAAATAAATAAATAATATAAGTGTCTGATGTGATCCAATACTACAACCAGCATAGTGTACTAATCTTGTTGTGCATCAAATAATAATAGTAATAATACTAATACTTTCCGCCAGCCTTGTATTATTGGAGTCAATGGAGTTATGCAATGTGAGCCCAAATGGAGTTACTACTGCTTCAATAAAGCTTTAGAAATGTAGAACAAACCAGGACAATTCTAGTGTCAGTTTCTGGTTGAAGTAGAACATTTCAACATTCTGTACAATTGGTTTTCTGGCACAAACACAGAATTTTGAATCTGCCTAAAATGTATAAATAAATAAATATGGCAGTTGTGAGTCATATTCATGCCTCAAGAAGGAAGCTAATTGGAAAATCCTCCCATCTTAGCAATCAGTGAAGTAAACGTTGTGTACCCTTGATTTCTTGCCATGTGGAGCTGTCTCTTTCCTCTCATACTGTAATTATTAAGACAGTGATCTGATACCCTAAAATAAATACTGTAGTGTAGCTTTCATTTTACATTCGCCTCAAGGGAAGGGCTGCAACTCTCTGTTCGAGCACATATTTTGAATGCCAACGAACCATGCTTTCTTCCCTTGTATCTTCAGGTACAGCAAGGAAATAAGCCTGTTGCAAACCCTATGGGAAGTCAGTGGAGAGAATCAAGACTGGTCCTACATTTAGGTGGAGTGCGGCAACCTCTCTGTTGACAGACATTGTTAGACCCCTGGCCATTTTTTTGTAATCCCTCAATCATATATCCCCTGGTGAAGGACAAAGTTGTGTCCCCATCTACCAGGGTTTCTTAAGCTTTCAGATGGGGGCTCTGAGAACCTTTGCCTTCATAGTGTCCCTGAGACTGGTTCCATATTTGTGCCCATTGGCTATATCTGTTTCTTTCTTTTCTAGGAACTTGCTGCAATCCAGAACTGGTCCACAGATCCCACACCTGGCAGAGAGGGTGTCCTCCAAAACTTCGGGGTGAGCCCTTGGCCCCTGGGGGAATCGCTGGTGGGCCCCTCACTCCCGTTGGAAGCCCTACAGTTCGAAGCGGAGGCCGTCCTGGAGGTCGGCCTGAGTCGGACCTAGCAGCCAGGATCCGGGCAAGCACGGCGCCGCCGCGTTGTCAAAGAGGACATTTTTAGGACCCATTTGCCACAGTCTCCAGTCCCCTGGCCGGGCCTGGGCACAGACGTGGGATTGGGGGAGTGGACACCGGAGCCCCCCACCCTTCTTGCCATCCAGTGGGAGGCAGCTGAGCATTCCCCCGTTGGAGCTGACGAGGCCCAGGCCCAAATCGATCCTTGGGGCCTGCAGGACTCCATACGCGAACTTACCTCCCTCCTTCTCGCCCTCAGCCGGCTGGCCCCCTCGGGTGGGCATCATCTCTTGGAGGAGCAGCAGGAGAGGGAACCCCCAGCATCCTGCAAGCAAGCCTCTCAGGCCGCCCTGGACGGAGCTTCAGCCGGGAGCCCACTGGCCGAGGAGGACAGGGAGTTGGTAGCTCTCCCGTGGTGGAGCCCATGGAGGGCTCTGGGCCCTCGGAGGTCTTCATCCTTGGCGGGGAGGGTGTTGGCGGCAGGCTCCAACATGGCGCCGAGCTCACTCTGCTCGGCGTCTTTAGCCCCACCCCTTCTGCCTACATCACTCAGCCCAGAAGTGCCGAACACTGATCACCAGAGCCTGCCAGAGCAGCAGCAGCAGCAGACCTCTGGCTCTCCACCAGAGGCTCTAAACATCTCCCAGATCCTGGCAAAGGCCCCCGGGGAGCGGCCCAGGCGTCGCGCCTGTCGCCTCCCAGCAGATTTGCCATCCCAGATTGAGCGGCAACATCCTATATTGCTGGATAACAACCAAAAGAGGCCAAAAAAGAATCGACCGGGTCAGGCCAGACGAAGACGAGCCAAGATGAGGCGCAGCCGAACCACTGGTTCATTACACCAATTATCATCCCCAAAAATGGCCCAGCCTAGAGCCTTCGAGGATACCAGTACCCTAGGGCACGTGGAAACCTCAAATAACGGAGACCCAGCCCTCAATCTAGGCCTCCAACGTCCGGCCCCCTGTTCGCTTCCATCTACTGCCCGGTCCAGTGCGGGACCAGTTTCTCTTGGCCCATTGCCAGGTGCTGGAGCCCCCCCCCCCTCGCGGGATAGAGGGAAGAACACCGCTGGCCCACAAGCAGGAGCTGGCCGCCATCAGAATGGCCATCTTTGTAAGAACATGGTTCCCCATGGCCCTCGGAGGAGGGAAGGCCAACGAGACCCGGAAGAGGTCGTTTTCGTTCACGGACCTTCTGGGGGGTGGGTTTTGGCCAGAAGGAGAGCCGTCCGACCTGCACCGTGGAGAAGGAAGCTCGGACTGGTTCGACCTCTAAGCCGATCAACCAAGATAAAGAGTGCGACAAGATTACAACCATGAAGTCCCCAAGGTCCTCTGATATAGATAATTCGCCTGCGGCGGCGACTCCCCCTTTTCACGGGGTCTGTCGCAAACTGGATGCCCTTCAAGATCTTGGGCCAAAGGCGAAAAACTGCCTACCACCATCCACTTTCCCCCTACGAGTCAATCAACCTGCGGGGAAAAATTCCAACAGTTACAGGCAGAAGGAAAGTTGGACTCAAGGGTCGACCTCTAATTAGGAAGCATGGGAAGAGTAGGAAGCACCATCCGTCCCCCTTCTTACGATCCGTCCCCAACAAAGCTCCTCCCCGACACCACCTCCCACCTGCTCATCACTCCTGCTCTTCAACGCCAGATCCATACGGAATAAGCTGGCCACCTTGAATGAATTCATCACAGAGCAAGATGCAGATATAAACTGCATCACGGAGACCTGGACACAGAATGGAGACACTATACCTCTTCATGAGCTGTCCCCTCCGGGTTTCCGAATGTTCCACCAACCGAGAACTGATGGCAGGGGAGGAGGAGTGGGTATAGTAGCTAGGGATGATATTCCGGTGACAGTTATGCAGGCCCCGAATATCACGGGCATGGAGTGCTTGGGAATCACTCTAAAAGCCAAGGAGTGCTTAGCGATTCTTCTAATCTATCGCTCCCAGGGACCCCGAAGGAGAGCTTACTCAATCTGCTCGATCTTGCCGCAGACTGGACACTCAGATTCCCAAGACTTATTGTTTTAGGAGATTTCAACATCCATGCAGACACTACTATGCCATCCCCCCCTAGCGAAGGAGTTCATCCGTTCCATGGACACATTAGGTCTCTTCTTGATGGAGTCCGGCCCCACACACCAGGCCGGACATACCTTAGACCTAATTTTCGGGTACGGGTTGAGAGTTACGCAGCAAGTAACAATGAAGGTTCCCTGGTCGGATCATTTTACTCTGAAGGTCGACATCAGAATTCCTCTACCAGCAAGGCCAGAGCCAAAACCCATCCTAGCCCGCCAGAAGAGGTGTATGGACCCCAGTTGTTTTGCAGCAGCCCTTGAGCCGATGGAAGTTCCCGGGGGGGGACCTTGAACCAGCGGGTGGACAGATGGAATTCAGTTTTGTCGAAAGCCATCGATCAAATAGCCCCCAGATGCCTGATCCGTCCACAAAGAGTCCACTCTCCATGGTTCACGGATGACCTGCGAATGCTGAAGCGAAGGCGGAAGCAGCTGGAGAGCGCGTGGCGCCGGAAACCAACTCAGACGTCAAGAACAGCCTTCAGAGACATGCGCAGGACATATGAACGGGCGGTCAAAGAGGCCAAGAAGATTTACAACTCCTCTCTAATAGCGGCGGCAAGATCGCGCCCGGCACAGATCTTTAAGATCGTTCGAGACCTGGCTACACCCAATTCACTACCGAGAGACAATGAAGACTCAGCTATTACAGCGGAAGATTTTCAAGATTTCTTCACTGAGAAAATAATTGCTCTTAGGCGTGATTTACCCTCTATATCTGAGGAGAGGAGCGGGATGGGAAAGAATCCAGCCCCATCGTCCAGCCAGAAACTCGACCAGTTCAAGGCCCTGAATCCAGAGGAGATCAACCAAATCCTGGCACGCAGCAAGGGCAACCACCTGCTCTACAGACCCCTGCCCGTCCCATCTGATTAAATCCTGTTCGGTGGCCTCTCGGCCACTCTGACTGGGTTGATAAATCACTCATTGGAGCTGGGAGCTTTTCCCGACGCTCTGAAGGAAGCTAGAGTCCCCCCGCTGCTGAAGAAGGCGTAGCTGGATCCAGCTACGCCCGGCAAGCTACGGGCGGACTCAAACCTACCCTTCCTCGGGAAACTGATTGAACGGGCAGCAGCGATCCAATTACAGGAATTCCTGGAAACTTCAGGAAGCCTGGACCCCTGCCAATCGGGTTTCCGCTCCGGACACGGAACTGAGACCGTTTTGGTGGCCATTACGGACGACATCCGCCGCCAATTGGAGAAGGGAGCCTCAGCGATCTTGGTGCTACTCGATCTCACCGCGGCGTTCGACACGGTGGATCATGACCTGCTGTTGCGACGACTTTCAGCCTCTGGGATTCAAGGCACAGCTCTGGCCTGGTTCGATTCCTTCCCACGGGCCGCTCGCAGTGTGTTGAGTGGCGAGGCCAAGTGTCCAAGAAATCCACCCTGGACTGCGGAGTCCCCAAGGCGCCATTTTGTCACCAACGCTTTTTTAACATCTATGTCCAACCCTTGGCAAGCATAGCCAGAAGTTTTGGATTTGGGTGCTATCAATATGCAGATGACACCCAGCTCCTGCTGAAGCTTGAGCCAGGCGTAACATCAGTGCCTGAGAACTTCAGACAAGGACTAGAAGCAGTGACTAGATGGCTCCGCTCATACAAACTCAAGATCAATCCAGCAAAGACGGAGATTCTATGGCCGGGACACCCAGAGCCACCCATTCCGCTACCTCTCTTTGAGGGAGAGCCGCTTATCCCGGCCCCGTCTGTGAAGAGTCTCGGTGTGATTCTGGACTCAAGACTCTCGCTAGAGGCCCAGGTTGCTGCGACAAGTAAGGGAGCTTTCTTCCACCTCGCCAGGCACGTCAACTAGCTCCCTACCTTCCATCAGATGCGCTGGCTACGGTGGTCCATGCCACAGTGACATCGCGGCTGGACTACTGTAATGCCTTGTACGTGGGGTTGCCGCAGTCAACCACTCGCAAAATCCAGCTAGTGCAGAATGCAGCCGCCAGACTCCTCACCGGGACACCGCTGAGATGCCATATCGCGCCATCTTTGCAGTGCCTGCACTGGCTGCCAGTCGAGCTCAGAGCCATCCATAAGACCTTGTCGCTCACCTTCAAGGCTCTCCATGGCGCTGGCCCAGCTTACTTAAAAGACCGCCTGCTCGAACCAGTCCATTTAAGGCCGCCGTCCAGTGAACAGGGACCTTCTCCGCATCCCAGGTGTGAATGAGGCTCGCCTCGACATCACAAGACGAAGAGCCTTCTCCATCGCGGCCCCTGTTCTTTCGAACTCGATGCCGGCGGAGCAGAGAGCTATCCTGGACATGCCCCAGGTCCTGACCGCATTGAAGACCTGGCTCTTTCGAAAGGCCTATGGCTAAGGTCACCTTCCAGACTTAGCCTGAGTTATTAGACCTTTTAACCAAATTCTTTTTTTAAAATTTAATTTTATTTTTTTTAGCTTAACTATTGAACTGTTTTTATGTGTTCTATGTGTAAGTCGCCCGGAGCACTGACGTGGAGGGCGACTCACAAATATTAAAATCAATCAATCAATCAATCAATCCCAACTTTGAGCAAAACTGCTCTACACTACTTGAGAAATTATGCTGGTTGCACCACCTGATATTCACTGGGAAGTAGCAGCCAATAATGAAAGGACCAAGAAAGTGACATCTCATGCCCACCACCTGTTCAAATATCAGCCAGCATGTCAACACCTTAAATGAAGAAATAGTTTTCTAAGATCTACACAGATACTTGCAGGAACACCTAAGCAAGTGAGATTCCAAAGTTGCAGGATAAAACCCAGAACCTCAAGCCATGGCTAATATCGAATGAGAGACTCCCCCCGGGCACACAGAAGACTGGGCATCTTGGAAGGCATTGAACTGACTGCACTCTGGCACCACGAGATGCAGAGCCAACCTTAAGAAATGGGGCCACAAAGTGGAGTCCATGACATGTGAGTGTGGAAAAGAGCAAACCACAGGTCATCTATGCAGTCTGAGCCCTGCCACATGCACAATGGAAGACTCCAAGTGGCACTCCAAGTGGCCCATTTAATATAATGCCAAGTTTTTAAACTTTGTGTTTTTTCTAAAATACATTACAACTGTACCTTTGGTTCACTCCTGATACGATAAATAAAATAAGTGGCTATTGCTAGTGGGTGTAGTTCTTCCATTACATCAGGAGGTTATTTTCCCACCTTGAGGAGTATGGGAAGCATTAGAATGTGGCTACTTTCTGGCTACTCAGTACAGAACTAGAATTCTATGATGTGGTGAATGGCTGTCAGCTGTGCCCAAACTTTGAAAATGTGTGCAGTGGTTTTCTATGGGAGGGTGGGTTGAACACTTGGCTCTCTCCCACACTGACAAAGAGGGGCAATATTTATCTGAAAAGGGTCTATGGTGTGAGAACTTCTTATGTATTTACAACCTCTCCATGAAGTGGAAGAAGCAGAGGAAGGAGTCATGCTGTACCTTCTCCAGACCACAGGTCTACTGTTGTGTGCAAAACAAAATATTTGCCATGTATTGTGGTATCCACATTATTATTATTCTCTTATTGTGGGAATCTCTAAAAACTGAAAGGCAACCTGAGTCAAGCTCTCTTGTATGTGATGTATGTTTGAATGTCTGCATATTCTAAATATATAACCAGTCTATTTTTTAATTTTAATTTTATTTTTCATGATTTGCAATAGTGAGATTTTGAGCCACTCTCTTACTATTTCTGCCTAGGGCCCCAAGGCCTTTCTTTTGTTTTATCAAATTACATAGTGAATGAAGGCCTACATTTCAGAGACAGATGGATTTAATGTGTATGAAAATAGATGCCTTTTAAAGGAACTAAATTAGTAGTTCCACTTTTCTTCCCCCATTTTTATTGAAGACAGAGCTGAAGACTGCTTAAAAGCAGAAGTTATCAAATATCCTAAAAGAAAAACACAATCCAGCCAAAATCATGGTCTTTTTAGTGCCGCATTGAGTTTAATCAGGGAGACTTAAAGCCACAACTCTCCCATTGAAATCAATGATGTCAAGAAGAGCTTAGTTTTGCGTATTCTATCACAATGTATGGGGGGCCACAGTGAGTGGGGGGCGTGGCCACTCCTGGGGGCGTGGCCACTCCCGGGGGCATGGCCACTCCCGGGGGCATGGCCAGCCTCCTGCGCGGCCCGCCCATTTTCAGGAGGGTTTCCCTGGGTGACGTTAGGCTGGGTGACGCCTGACGTCACTGTAACGACTCTCCAACACACGGTAGGGATCACACGAAGATGTTTTCTTGGTCCAACACGATTTTATTGAAGGTACGAGACATGTGAAGCTAAAGCACCCATTGCCACCCAAACACACCTTTTATACCCCCATAGCCCCTCCCCTACCCATGCAACATCTGGGCAGGGTTACATCAGCCACAAGTGAGTCAGCAATCCCAGTAATCCCCAGGGCATGACCCCAGGGGTCACAAAGTCAGTGTCACCGGTCCCAATGTCCAATGTCCATGCTTGGAGGAGTTACCTCACTTCCCTCTCAAACACCTGGAAGTTGCATCACTCCCAGTCTGACTCAACAGTCTGAGTGAATCTGGGACAAAGGTCATCCCGAAGCTAAAGTGAAGGTCGCTGTTGCCTCATGACAGGCTTGGAACCTGGACTTCATCCAAGCTCAGGTTCCCCAATCCTGACATAGCGGTCTCCTCCACCTCGTCCTCCCCCTGAGGAAACAAAACATCATGCAATCTAAAGGAGGAAAGGGGCTCACGTACTTCTTTATCAAGCTACCTTTCCCAAACTTTTAGGCAACATGAGGGTATATGACACTTTATTTACAGCAGTTTCAATTCTGAAAGGCCCAATGTATTTAGGACTCAATTTCTTTGACTTGTAACCCAATTTTAAATTCTCTGTTGATAACCACACTAAGTCCCCCTCGCTATACTCCTCCCCTTTCTACCTTTTGCGGTCCCCAAACAGCTTATATGACTGCTGTGCCTTCTTTAA
>JARBWK010002869.1:0-12500 GCA_030556195.1 Anolis apletophallus | reverse complement strand
CAGCTGGATGGAAAGATAGATACCTGGCTAAATAGATGGATGGATAGATGGACGGATAGGTAAATAGATAGATGGATGGAGAGATCGATAGCTGGATAAATAGATAGATGGAGGGATGGATGGACAGATGGACAGGTAGGTAGGTAGATAAATGGATAGATAGCTAGATAAATGGATGCATGAATGGATGGATATATAGATAGATGGATAAATAGATAGATGGATGAATGCATGGATAGGTAAATAGATGGATGGAAAGATCGATAGCTGGATAAATAGAAGGATGGATGGACGTACGGATAGATGGATAAATAGATGGATGGACGGACAGACAGACAGGTAGATAGATAAATGGATAGATAGCTGGATAAATGCATGGATAGACAGATGGATAAATAGATAGATGGATAGGTAAATAGATGGATGGAAAAATCGATAGCTGGATAAATGGGTGGATGGACGGATAGATAGATGGATGGATGGATGGACAGACGGACAGGTAGGTAGGTAGATAGATAAATTGATAGCTGGATAAATGGATGGATGGATGGACGGATAGATAGATGGATAAATAGATAGATGGATAGGTAAATAGATGGATGGAAAAATCGATAGCTGGATAAATGGGTGGACGGATAGATAGATGGATAAATAGATAGATGGACGGACGGACAGGTAGGTAGGCAGATAAATGGATAGCTGGATAAATGGATGGATGGATGGACGGATAGACAGATGGATAAATAGATAGATGGATAGGTAAATAGATGGATGGAAAAATCGATAGCTGGATAAATGGGTGGATGGACGGATAGATAGATAGATAGATGGATGGATGGACAGACGGACAGGTAGGTAGGTAGATAGATAAATTGATAGCTGGATAAATGGATGGATGGATGGATGGACGGATAGACAGATGGATAAATAGATAGATGGATAGGTAAATAGATGGATGGAAAAATCGATAGCTGGATAAATGGGTGGATGGACGGATAGATAGATAGATAGATGGATGGATGGATGGACAGACGGACAGGTAGGTAGGTAGATAGATAAATTGATAGCTTGATAAATGGATGGATGGACGGACGGATAGATAGATGGATAAATAGATAGATGGATAGGTAAATAGATGGATGGAAAGATCGATAGCTGGATAAATGGGTGGACGGATAGATAGATGGATAAATAGATAGATGGACGGACGGACAGGTAGGTAGGCAGATAAATGGATAGCTGGATAAATGGATGGACGGATAGACAGATGGATAAATAGATAGATGGATAGGTAAATAGATGGATGGAAAAATCGATAGCTGGATAAATGGGTGGATGGACGGATAGATAGATAGATGGATGGATGGATGGACAGACGGACAGGTAGGTAGGTAGATAGATAAATTGATAGCTGGATAAATGGATGGATGGATGGACGGATAGATAGATGGATAAATAGATAGATGGATAGGTAAATAGATGGATGGAAAAATCGATAGCTGGATAAATGGGTGGACGGATAGATAGATGGATAAATAGATAGATGGACGGACGGACAGGTAGGTAGGCAGATAAATGGATAGCTGGATAAATGGATGGATGGACGGACGGATAGACAGATGGATAAATAGATAGATGGATGGATGGATAGGTAAATAGATGGATGGATGAACGGACAGGTAGGTAGGCAGATAAATGGATAGCTGGATAAATGGATGGATGGATGGACGGATAGACAGATGGATAAATAGATAGATGGATAGGTAAATAGATGGATGGAAAAATCGATAGCTGGATAAATGGGTGGATGGACGGATAGATAGATAGATGGATGGATGGATGGACAGACGGACAGGTAGGTAGGTAGATAGATAAATTGATAGCTGGATAAATGGATGGATGGACGGACGGATAGATAGATGGATAAATAGATAGATGGATAGGTAAATAGATGGATGGAAAGATCGATAGCTGGATAAATGGGTGGATGGACGGATAGATAGATAGATAGATGGATGGATGGATGGACAGACGGACAGGTAGGTAGGTAGATAGATAAATTGATAGCTGGATAAATGGATGGATGGATGGACGGATAGATAGATGGATAAATAGATAGATGGATAGGTAAATAGATGGATGGAAAGATCGATAGCTGGATAAATGGGTGGACGGATAGATAGATGGATAAATAGATAGATGGACGGACGGACAGGTAGGTAGGCAGATAAATGGATAGCTGGATAAATGGATGGATGGATGGACGGATAGACAGATGGATAAATAGATAGATGGATAGGTAAATAGATGGATGGAAAAATCGATAGCTGGATAAATGGGTGGATGGACGGATAGATAGATAGATGGATGGATGGATGGACAGACGGACAGGTAGGTAGGTAGATAGATAAATTGATAGCTGGATAAATGGATGGATGGATGGACGGATAGATAGATGGATAAATAGATAGATGGATAGGTAAATAGATGGATGGAAAGATCGATAGCTGGATAAATGGGTGGAAGGATAGATAGATGGATAAATAGATAGATGGACGGACGGACAGGTAGGTAGGCAGATAAATGGATAGCTGGATAAATGGATGGATGGACGGACGGATAGATAGATGGATAAATGGACAGATGGATGGATGGATGGATAGGTAAATAGATGGATGGATGAACGGACAGGTAGGTAGGCAGATAAATGGATAGCTGGATAAATGGATGGATGGACGGACGGATAGATAGATGGATAAATACATAGATGGATGGATGGATAGATAAATGGATGGACGGACAGACGGATGGATAGATGATAGATACATAAGACAGACAGATAGCTGGATGGATGGAAAGATAGAAGATAGCTCAATAAATAGCTAGCTGGATGGATGGATGGATAGATATATAGATAGATTGATGGATGGACAGAAAAATGGAGAGATAGATATCTGGATAGATGAAATGATAGATAAATGGATGGATGGATGGATGGACAGGTGGATGAATAGATGACAGATAGACAGACAGACGGATGGATGGAAAGATAGATACATCGATAAATAGATAGCTGGATGGATGGATATGTAGATAGATAGACGGATGGACGGACTGACAGATGGATGGACAGATAAATGGAGAGTTAGATAGCTGGATAGATAGATAGATAGATAGTTGGGTGGGTGGGTGGATAGCTGGATGGATTGATAGACAGCTAGCTGGATAGACAGATATATAGATGGATGGATAGATAAATAGACAGACAGACAGATGATAAACACATAGAAGCATAGGGCCATCTAGTTGGATAGATGATGGATGAATAGATAGATGGCTGGATAGATGGATAGATAACAAACACATTGAATCATAGCATAAAAAGAGATCCCCAAAGGACATCCAGTCCCACCCTGTTCTGTCACCAGGCAGGTAAAGCACAATCAACGCCCCCCTGACAGATGTCCATCCAGCCTATGTTTAAAACTAACTAACTAACTAACTAACTTTATTTCTGATGAGTCGCCCTCCACCAAAGGTGCTCTGGGTGACTTACACCAGTGTTTCTCAACCAGTGTGCCGCGGCACACTAGTGTACCGTGAGCGATCATCAAGTGTGCCGAGGGAAATTGAAACCTCCAATACCCTTTCTTCCCCCTCCTTCTGAAGGGGGAAGGGGGAGGAAGAGGTCTCTGTCCAAAGCTGGCATGGGCAAACTTGGACCTTCCAGGTGTTTTGGACTCCAACTCCCACCATTCCTAGCAGCCTCGGGCCCTTTTCCTCCCCCCCCCCCTCAGCCACTTAAGCAGGAAAGGGCCTCAGGCTGTTAGGAATGGTGGGAGTTGGAGTCCAAAGCGCCCAGAGGGCCGAAGTTTTCCCATGCCTGTTTGAGGGACCTTAAAGTGGTGAGCCTCCTTCCAACATTGTGATTCTGGATAGAAAACAAACAACAACATAACATAACATTGTTTGAGTCCACAGTGCTCTCTGGGTGTAGGTGAACTACAACTTCCAAACACAAGGTCAGTTCCCAAGCAAACCCTTTCAGTACTTTCTATTGGTAATGAGAGTTCAATATGCCAAGTTTGGTTCAACTCCATTGTTGCAAGAGTTCAGGATGCTCTTTGATTGTGTTTTAACTATAAATCCCAGAATGTCAAGGTCTATTTTCCCCAAACTCCATCTGTTTTCACATTTGGGCATATTGAGTATTCATGCCAAGTTTGGTCCTGATCCAACATTGTTTGAGTCCACAGTGCTCTCTGGATATAGGTGAACTACAACTCCAAAACTCAAGGTCAATGCCCACCAAACTCTTATAGTATTTTGTCTTGGTTATGGGAGTTCTGTGAGGGAAGTTTGTGTCTTTCTGCCATTCCTGCCAGGGTATCTATGTTGTGTTCATCGAAACAGGCCCAGGTTTCACACTGAGTGTATAAATATATTTAAGAACATATTAACTATATGTATGACTGTGTTAGAGTGCCATTTTGTGTCATTTTGGTTGGTGGTGTGCCCCAGGATTTTGAAAATGTAAAAAATGTGCTGCAGCTCAAAAAAGGTTGAAAAACACTGACTTACACAATTAAAATAAACAGTTCACATAGTCACTGCTTGTTACTAGCAATCATAGGCTCTTCTGCAGAGCCGTGTCTTGAGTGCCCCTAAAATTGTATGTAGATCCGGAGTGGCTCTTTGGTCTGGCGGCAGGGAGTTCCACAAGTCTGGGGCTACAATGGAGAAGGATCTCTGTCTTGTGGACTCCAAAGGGACCTCTCTAGGGCCAGGGACATCATAGAGGAGATTCTCATGAGCCGACCGTGGCAGTCTCTGGTGGTGGAGTGGCGTTAAACGGTCTCTTAGATATGGGGGACCCTGACCTCAGAGGGCCTTGAATGCTAGGACCAAGGTCTTGTAGAGGACTCTGTGTTCAACCGGCAGCCAATGCAAGTGCTGTAGTGACAGCATTATATGGCACCTCATTGGTGTTCTAGTGAGGAGTCGAGCGGCTGCATTTTGCACAATTTGGATCTTGCGAATGGCTGTTCGAGGTAAGCCCACATACAAAGCATTGCAGTAATCCAGCCCCGACGTAACTTTGGCATGGATTACCGTAGCCAGCGCCTCTGTTGGCAAATAAGGCGCCAACTGCCTCGCTTGGCGTAGATGAAAGAAGGCCCTTTGACTTGTGGAGGCCATCTGGGCTTCCGTCGTCATTTTGGAATCCAGGGTAACACCAAGACTCTTCACAGTGGGGGGTGGGGCTAACGGTTCCCCTTCAAAAGATGGTAATAGACCGACCAATTCTGATGAGCGGCCAGGCCACAAGGTTTCAGTTTTTGCTGGATTTACTTTCAATTTATGGGCACATAGCCATCTTGTCACCGCTCCAAGACACCACTCCAAGACACTCCAAGAGGTTGTTCCAGGTTCTAGTTTTAGGAGAAGCTGGGTGTCATCAGCGTATGGGAAATATTCTGATCCAAATCTCCGGACTAGCTTGGCGAGAGGTCGGACATAGATGTTAAACAGCATTGGCGATAGAATAGTGCCTTGGGGTACTCCACAATCGAGAGGGGATTCCTCAGATACTTGGCCCAGCCACTCCACTCGTTGGCTACGCCCTCGCAAGAATGAGCTGAACCACGTGATTGCTGGTCCTTGAATTCCAGTAGCAGCTAATCGTTGGATCAGTAGATCATGGTCTACTGCAGTGTTTCCCAACCAGTGTGCCGGGGCACACTAGTGTGCCGTGAGTGATCTTCAGGTGTGCCTTGGGAAATTGGAACCTCCAGGAGAGGAGGGGGGAGAGTCTAGTGTGTTGAAGTATAAAAACCCTACGAAACGTACCTCGATAAAGGCACTAAATTACAAACACACACCCCTCCCCTACCCATTGTCTACTTGGTCTCTCCCTCTCCATGCATTGGGAAGGCCCGCCTCCCTTTCCCCAAGTAGATACTTCCTCTTGCCTCCCCCCCCCAGGGCCAAATGCCGGATGGTTCAGTCCAGCACCGGCCCTGCCCCTCCCTCCTCCCCGGTGTGCGCAAAACTGCTCTCGGCCTCCCTCCGGCTGCCTGCCCGCTGCTGCCTTCCTTCCTGCCTGCTTCGCTAGCCCCAAGATGCCCACCCAGGCCGCCCCGCTGACCCCCGAGGAGCTGCGCAGGTGGTGGGTGAGGCTCCTGCTCCCCATGACCCCAATTCAAGCCTGGCAGGGAGGGAGGGGGCAACCTAAGTGAGAGGGAGACTGCTGGTCTTTCGAGGCCCCCCTCCAGAAACTGTAACTCTCAAATGTCAAGGTCTATTTCCCCCAAACTCCATTTGTGTTCACATTTGGGCATATTGAGTATTCATGCCAAGTTTGGTCCTGATCCAACATTGTTTGAGTGCACAGTGCTCTCTAGATATAGGTGAACTACAACTCCAAAACCCAAGGTCCATGCCCACCGAACTATTAAAGCATTTTCTCTTGGTTATGGGAGTTCTGTGTGGGAGGTTTGTGTCTTTCTGCCATTCCTGCCAGGATACCTATGTTGTGTTCCTTGAAACAGGCCCAGGTTTCACACTGAGTGTATAGATACATTTAAAAACATATTAACTCTATGTATTACTGTGTTAGAGTGTCGTTTTGTGTCAATGTGGTTGGTGGTGTGCCCCAGGATTTTGCAAATGTAAAAAGTGTGCCACGGCTCAAAAAAGGTTGGGAAACACTAGTCTACTGTATCGACAGCTGCGGTGAGGTCGAGCAACACCAGCAGTACCGACCCTCCCTTGTCTAGCTGGCGACGGATGTCATCAGAGATGGCCACCAGAACAGACTGGTGGCCACGCTCCTTTTGCATTCCACTCAAAGTGTGTGGAGTCTCAGCTTTCGAAAAAGGTCAAGAGATAGGAGCCAAATACAAACACAACAAAAACAACAACCAACATGTAACAAAATGTGTTCCTGGTTTGAAAGTGTCATTTCCTGTTTCATTGTGTGGCCCTTTCTTCGAAAGGAGTTGTTTGTTTGCTTTGGTGGTTTCTCCATTGTTGTTGTTGTCCTCATGCAACAGGCTGGATGCAAGACCCCTGGCCCAGATCTTTCAGGTGCGGTTTGATTTCTAGGGCAAAGAATTCATAAAAGCAATAATAATCCGAGAGATCTGGGCCAAAGGAAGGGGACAAGCAACGGGCGCGAGGCCGTGTTGGGCAACGTCCGAAGGGGAGGAAGCCAACTGGGCATTTCTATCTGCGGTTGCGAAAGCTGGGGAGCGAAGGCACCCAACAGGAAGAAAAGGAAAGTCTCTTTCGAAATGCTGCGGGTTGCTAAAAATACAAATAATCACGTCCGAGAGCAATTTGGTCGCCGAGAAGCCCGAGCCCAGATATCATTGACCATAAAGATTGACTAAAAATAAAATAATGCTTGGAGAGGTATAATAATAATAATAATAATAATAATAAATAGCATCCCTGCAAAAACCCATGTTGTTGTGGAAAATAATAATAATAATTAATATCATTCTTGCAAAGATCCATGTTGTAGTAGGACTGAATTGACAGTAAGGCTTCATTAACTTGCTGTTCCTGACTAGGCCTCAGCTCATTGGACATTGTGTATGGCCTGAACTGACAGTAACCTACCCTGGCACACAGAGCCCCTATGACCCATGCTACATTCTACTCTAGTTTGGAGGAGGGTGGACCATGGATGATGGGATTTGATGTTCCTCCATGGATTAAGGGATTTGTAGTACTTCCAAACCATTCCCCACAGACCACTGCGGCCCAGAACCAAGACCGATAAAGACCACACTTGGCACACAATGCCCCCATGACCCACACTCCATCCGACTGCAGCTTAGAGGAGGGCGGACCATGGATGATGGGATTTCAAGTACCTCCACTCACTTCCCGAGCCCGCTGCGACCCTCATCCAGTGTTTGAGGAAGACCACACTTTGCACACAAAGTCCCCATGACCCACTTTACACCCTGGTGCAGTTCGGAGGAGGGTGGACCACGGATGATGGGACTTCCAGTACCTTCACTCACTTCCAGAGCCCGCTGCGACCCTCATCCAATGACTGATCAAAACCACACTTGCCACACAGAGTCCCCATGACCCACTCTACGTCCTGGTGCTGTTTGGAGAAGGATGGACCATGGACGATGGGACTCGCAGTACCCTCACTAACTCCCAGAGACCACTTCAAGCCACATAACCAACTCATAAAGACCAACCTTGCCACACAATGCCTTTCTCAATTAACTTGGGCACCGCCGGGTCCTCAGCTAGTATATAATAATAAAGAGCATTTCCTGTAAAGATCTATGTTGTTGTGGGAAATGATAATAATAATATAATAATAATAATAATCAAGAGCATTTCCTGTAAAGATCTATGTTGTTGTGGGAAATGATAATAATAATATAATAATAATAATCAAGAGCATTTCCTGTAAAGATCTATGTTGTTGTGGGTAATGATAATAATAATATAATAATAATCAAGAGCATTTCCTGTAAAGATCTATGTTGTTGTGGGAAATGATAATAATAATATAATAATAATCAAGAGCATTTCCTGTAAAGATCTATGTTGTTGTGGGAAATGATAATAATAATAATATAATAAAAGTAATCAAGAGCATTTCCTGTAAAGATCTATGTTGTTGTGGGAAATGATAATAATATAATAATAATAATCAAGAGCATTTCCTGTAAAGATCTATGTTGTTGTGGGAAATGATAATAATAATAATATAATAATAATAATCAAGAGCATTTCCTGTAATGATCTATGTTGTTGTGGGAAATGATAATAATAATATAATAATAATAATCAAGAGCATTTCCTGTAAAGATCTATGTTGTTGTGGGAAATGATAATAATAATAATATAATAATCAAGAGCATTTCCTGTAAAGATCTATGTTGTTGTGGGAAATGATAATAATAATAATATAATAATAATAATAATCAAGAGCATTTCCTGTAAAGATCTATGTTGTTGTGGGAAGTGATAATAACAATATAATAATAATAATCAAGAGCATTTCCTGTTAAGATCTATGTTGTTGTGGGAAATGATAATAACAATATAATAATAATAATCAAGAGCATTTCCTGTAAAGATCTATGTTGTTGTGGGAAATGATAATAACAATATAATAATAATCAAGAGCATTTCCTGTAAAGATCTATGTTGTTGTGGGAAATGATAATAATAATAATATAATAATCAAGAGCATTTCCTGTAAAGATCTATGTTGTTGTGGGAAATGATAATAATAATAATATAATAATAATAATAATCAAGAGCATTTCCTGTAAAGATCTATGTTGTTGTGGGAAGTGATAATAACAATATAATAATAATAATCAAGAGCATTTCCTGTTAAGATCTATGTTGTTGTGGGAAATGATAATAACAATATAATAATAATAATCAAGAGCATTTCCTGTAAAGATCTATGTTGTTGTGGGAAATGATAATAATAATAATAATATAATAATAATCAAGAGCATTTCCTGTAAAGATCTATGTTGTTGTGGGAAATGATAATAATAATATAATAATAATAATAGTCAAGAGCATTTCCTGTAAAGATCTATGTTGTTGTGGGAAATGATAATAATAATATAATAATAATAATCAAGAGCATTTCCTGTAAAGATCTATGTTATTGTGGGAAATAATAATAATAATAACAATATAAATAGTATTCTTGAAAAAGATTCATGTTGTAGTGGTCAGATAATAATAATAATAATAAATAGCACTCCTGCAAAGATCCATGTTGAAGTGGCCAAATAACAACAACAACAACAACAACAACAACTATGTATTGCTCACTACAACATGAATCTCTGCAGGAACGCTACTGACCGGATCTGTTGCTCTTTGGACATGTCATGAAATGAGATGACGCACCGGGAAAGGCAAAGAGGCCCGGTCAAGATCAAAGGCATCAGGAAATTGCAATGATAGGTTGACGGGACTCAATTAAGAAGAAGAGTCCTGAGTCTGCAAGACCCGAGCACTTAATCGATGGCAGGAAGGTGGTCATTTCATGCATCATGTCCATCATAAATCACATCACCATAAATCATTATTGATTAGCAATGAAGAGGAGAGGCAACGAAGTCCTCTCTGCAAAAATGAAGGAGCACCACGTCCAATGTCCATCACAATAAAAGGACGCGGAGCAGGCCCAGATTACCCATAAGGCCAACCTAGGCCATGGCCTAGGGGCGCAAGCCAAGGGGGGGGGGGACGACGCAGATCACGGACCCAAAAAATTGAAACAAATAAAAATGCAACACGTTTTTCCCACCCTCCCTCGGCCTCGCCCATAGATGTCTATGAACGCGGGCCCTGTCCTGAAGACTACACTTCCTGCCGTGCGCCTCTCTCCGCTTCCGCCTCCCTCCCCGCAGGAGAAAGACCACACCTCCCGGCATGCCCCGCGGGAGCTGCGGTGGGGCCGGGCCAATGGGAGGCGGTGAGGGCGGAGTCAGGGGGCGTGGCCGGGCAGCAGAGAGTGAGTGGACTCGCGGGGAAGGTGGAGGGCACCGAGGAGGGTCCGCCCTTCCAAGTGGGCAGGCAAACGCAGGGGCGCCATGCGACGGGGACTGACGCGGGGCGCCAGAAATGGAGTCACTCCCTCAGGGAGCCCGCGTCGCTTGCCTCAGGTGGCCCCGCCCCCTCGGCGCCATACCATCCCCTCATTGGCCCTGCCAGGTGTCACTCTCCCATTAGAATTCCCGCCCTTGGGAAAGCGCTTCTGTGATTAGCTCCCGCTTCCCTTGACTCCTCTTCGGAGGCAGTGCTTCTGTCTTAGCGTCCTGAGTTCGAGTCCTGTTGTTGATTTATTTGGATATTACTGATCAATATCCTGAGTGAATTTGAGGTAAGTTGTATGATACGATTTGTTTTTAGTGTGGGTCTGAGTGATGTGTGTGTGTGTGTGTGTGTGTGTGTGTGGTAGAGGTTTAAAGGGGGCGTAATTCCAAAGTGTGGCCTAGGGCGCAAAAAGGTGTTAATCCGGGCCTGACGTGGAGACTTCTGAAGATGGTCGAAAGGTTTGGAGAAAAGACCGAGCCTTGGGACGAACGCTTGGGAAAGAGGAGAGAAGAGTCATGATGATAAGAAGACGGGACTTCAAACACCTCCAAGAAGGACCACGGAGAAGATAGAGGAGGCTTTGATCTCTTGCTGCCCCAGAGATTAGGACCCAAAGCAACAACAGATTTGGATCACAAGCACATTCGATCTCTCCTAAGAAATTGTCATCCAGCCTCTGTTTAAACAACAACAACAACATCTTTGTTTAAAGACTTCCAAAGAGTTGGAGGGTCCCCCAAAGACCATCCAGACCAACCCCAATTCTGTCATAATGGAAGGCACCAAGTGATCCTTCCTGACAGATGGCCATCCAGCCTGTTTAAATAATCTATTATATAAAGGAGGTCCCGTCATCGAACGACTGACAGAGACAGAGAAACCTTCCAAGGCAGAGACACCAAACTTGCCAACACAAATAGGCCTCAGGCAAGGAAGGTTTTTAGCAAAGAAACTTTCCCCCCCCCAAAACCGAGAAGGCCCCCAAAACAACGATACAAAAAACTACATTTCCCAGCATCCTCTGCGGCAGCCAGCGAAACCCATTGGCCAACATCGGCCCACACAAAATGCAGGGAGGCTGAGTAACCATAGTAACACTGGGCACAGCCAGCCAAGGCTAGGATAGAATGCTGAGTGATTTGAGTTCAGTCAGTTGGTGTTTGAGGGTTAAACTGACAAAACCAAACTCTATGAGGGAGCAATTCCCCAGCAATTCCTACCCACACAACACAACTTCCTATCAGAACCCATCCCCCCAACCTTACGGGACCCCGCACACACAACACCTACCACCACAACAAACAAAAACCAACTCCACCTACAGTATACTCCAACCACAACACAACACAACACTGCACTGATACTCTACAAACACACACAAACACCCAAAACACCCCACCCACACAAGCATTCCACAACATACTACCACCCACAATTCCACCGCACACCCACTAACTCACCAGAAAAGTAATACCTACACACAACACAATACGCACATAACACAACCTTGCGTCTACTGCTCAACCCATTTGTATGCCATTCCTTCCTTCCACACAGGCAGAAACTGACCCAAAAGACAAGCCATGCCTCCTAAAAAGAACAGCATTGGACGACACACTCGCAACGCTACATACATCACACAAAAAAGGGCAGAACACACGCCAGAACAGAAACACAATTTCTTTTTTCAAATCCAGAGTTGGGAAACCACAGAACCTCTCCATCAACACAGCAGACGGAAAGACAAAAAACATTGTATATCCACAAGCTCTGCAGAACGCCAGCAACACCACACACCGACAACTCCACAGGACTTCAACATCCCACCCACCAGAACAACCCACAACGACACAGCCATGACCCCACCAAGACCATAAGTAACATCAATT
>JARBWK010002868.1:0-13859 GCA_030556195.1 Anolis apletophallus | reverse complement strand
GAGGCCTCCACAGCCAGATAATGGATATGGTCTAAGTCTTATAGTGTGATTTGTGTTGCATTTCTAAGCTTTTCAGGAACTTCAGATCTGCTCTCAGCAACTCAATAAATCTTGTCATGCCAGATATTTCCTTTTTCTGAACTGTCATTTCTGCAACTCATTTAGAAGAAGGAAGTGCAAGTGGAAAGTCAATATCACAACCCAGTTCTTGCACATCTTGAATTTCCTTAAAATGGAGGGGGGGGGAATGTAATTCTCCCAATTTTGTGGTTTCAGACCTTATCAGCCTCCATCTTGGATCAAGCATAAGAGGAGCTGCCATCGGACACCACTTGAGGCCCCATTATTTTTCACTCCTGCTTGAAGTTCGTGGGTTTGTATCCATAAACGGATGGATCACTAAAATGGCATAAACAGGCAAGTTTTCATGACCTTCAGGGAAGGATTATTGTCTTCATGTGCAACTTGGTGTCATTTCGAAACTTATTTTGACCATGGAGAGTTTCTCTGGCAAGATTTGTTCAGAGGGGTGTTGCCTTTGCTTTCCTCTGAGGCTGAGAGAATGTGAATTTTGCTTGGTGTCACCTGGTTTCCTTTATCTATGGGATTCCAACCTGGTTTCGAAAAATGTAGTCCAATGTTCAAACCAATTATGTTGGTGACACACCATTTATACATACATCATTTTACAACATGGTAATTAAGATTTACTACAAAACCAGAGGTTAAACCAACCTCTTTAATAGATATAGGTAAATTGATAATGAATTATATGAAGTTAGAATATGTCTCATGAAAACCTTTCATTGTTTTTTTAAAATATATGATTTTATCCTTTATTTCACATAGGCTCAAAGGTTTCTCATTACGTCCATGCTGTAGTTAATGCATTAGCATGTTGTGACATGGAGTTTGGAAAGCTCTGACCTAGGCTAAGCCCAATCATATGCAATGGATATCCCAATTGCAGTCAAAGAAGGTCTCAATTGTATTCTAAACTTCCTGAAGTTACATAGACGCTACTGCTGCTATTGCTGTTTATGGCAGCTGAAAATATGCATGGTATAGTGCTCTAAATGCCTACTCCTATGATGTTTACTTTAGTGTAACCTCCTCTGAGCAAATATGTATTTATTTCCCACAGAATATGGATAAAATTAAGTGCTTAATAAAGAAAAAGTTGACAGCAATAATGTACATGCCAAATTTATTCTGTTTACACTCTGATCTCTATTAGGACTGGCAAATAACATTTCCTGAAGCAAGTTTTCATGTACTCCAAAATTATTCAAGACAAAGCTGAAGAAGAGATAGATGAGAGATTGCAAAACTTACTTGTGGATCTACACTAAAAAAACAACACAGTTACTCCATGTTCAATGCTAAGGAAATCATGGGAGTCATAGTTTTACAGGGTTTCTAGCTTTCTGACAAAGAGTGCTGTTGCCTCACTAAACTACAACTCCCAGGATTCCACAACATTGAGTCATGGCTGTCAAAGTGGTGTCGACTTCTGCACAAATTCCACAGTTTAGAACCCTACAAGTGGTATTTCAGTTGGGTCAAACAAAATTATTACCATAATTTGTTTTTGCCCTCTGAAGCCTGATACTGTTAACTACCATTTGGAAAGCTCTGGACTAGGCTAAGCCCAATCATATGCAATGGATATCCCTATTTAGAGCATATAAAAAGAGACAGCGGTATATGGAGTCTATTGGAGTCAACTGTGTGGGGGATGAGTTCCAGTAGGCGGCATAGAACAGCCCGCGGTACAGCGGTAATATGCGCCACATCAACTGATCACCGGGCCTCTTAAGTATCCTATGCTAATAGTTCCCCTTCCTATGTGTTGACACAAGAACCTTCCCCAGACTCTTAGGCAATAACAGGGTATAAGACACCTTATTCACAACCTTTTCTACCTTAAAAGGCCCAATATACTTCGGACTTAACTTTTTGACTTATATCCCGTTATTGCCTAAGAGTCTGGGGAAGGTTCACCCAACTTTCCATTGTAGTTTTTTGAAAAAGTATGTGAATCCATTTCCACCACGGGATTGAATATGTTTTAGTACCTCAGGGGGAGGACGAGGTGGATTAGCCCGTGATGTGAGGATTGGGAAACCTGAGCTTTGGGGAAGACCAGGTTCTTAACCTATCATGAGGCAGCAGCGACCTTTGCCTTAATTCCTGACGCATCTTTGGTCCTACTTTTTCATGAGACTGCTGAGTCAGACTGGGAGTGAGGTAACTTCCAGGTGCCTAGGAGGGAAGTGAGGTAACTCCTCCAGGCTTGGACATTGGACATTGAGACTCATGACGCTGGCTCTGTGACCCTGGGGTCATGCCCCTATGGGACTACTGGGATTGCTGATTCATGGAAGGCTGATGAAACCTCCTCTGACCTTGCATGGGGAGGGAGGGGCTACCGGGTATTTAAGGTGTGTTTGGGGTGGCGGGTCAGGTGCTTTAGCTTCACGGGTGCCGTACTCAATAAAATCGTGTTGGCACCAAGCTGATTTCTACGCTGATCCCTACCGTGTTTTGGAGAGTCGTTACAGAAGCTAAAGCCCTGACCAACTATCCCAGCAATGGCGAGGTTGGCGGAACGAGGAGAAATATCTGGACAGCTGGGTTTTGATGAGAATGAAGAGATCCGAAGAACCCAGGAGGGGAGGACCACTTCCTGGACCAGGTGGGGAGTCCAGATGTATCCCGGGAGTGGATGGCTCAAGAGAAGAGGCTCCGTGAAGGGGGAGCAGCTCTGGCAAGCCCAGGTGGACGAGATGCAGGCGGAGGAGAGAGAGGGAGCCTGGCAGACGGAAGGGCGCAGGAGCACTGTCCGAGCGGTGGAGCCGTCGAGGCGCCGCTGAAGACCAGGCGGAGTACCAAGGTGCCGCCTGGAGGGGATCCAGTGGGGGTCTGGAGAAACGTGCCAAGGTTGGGTAAGGCGGACCTGGCAACGGGAGGAGGTAGTGAGACCCCGAACCGGAATCACCGTCAAAATTTGATGTTGCTGTCAAATAGAAGCAGTGGTGCAGACGATGAACCGGTTGTCCCAGAGGTTGATGGAGAAGGGACCAGAGAGAGTCAATGTGGCAGGCCCCAGGAGGTGGAGATTTTACCTATCATTCCTGGATGGATGGTGGCCTCGGGGAGCCCCTAGATCTTCTTCGAGTGAGGAACCAAAACCGAGGCCGGGAAAGTCCTGTTTCAGCGTCCCTAGATCTCCGTCGGGAGAGGATGATGGGAGAGGATGGCTTGAGGAGTCCAAAGCCTGTTACAAGAGTCCATCAGCTGGAATGGGGAGAGGTATTGCGAGACTCCAGAAATTTGCCAGGGCAAGGAATGGCTTCCCAGGAATTTGGAGGCCGAATGAAAAAGGAGCCATACGAGTAGAATTCATGGGGAAGCATCCAAGGTTGCCTTTTTATTGCAGCAGTACAAGACCATATGGAAGATTATGGACATTTGTCCCAGTGAAAGAAGCCAAGTAAGAGCTGTTGGTGCTGTGTTCAAAGGTCGTGCTGCTGAGTGGTATGTACAGTGCCACGATCGCCGGGATCCCTGCCTTGATCGGGTGAGGAGGTTCCTGTGTGCCATTAGAACAGGTTTCGGGATCCCTTGAGAGGATCAAAGCCGAAGGAGGCGCGGGTGCCTGACCCAAGGTACCAAGTCGGACCAATATGCCGAAGAATTTATGGGACTTGCAGGGAAGGTGGCAGAATGGTCCCAAGCCACCTTGTTAGAGATGTTCAAGGACGGTTTAAGCCGGAGGTTTTGGAGTGGTGCCTTCACCGTGATGAGATCCAGGAGATATTGGACGGATGGATCCAATTGGCGGGCAACGAGGGAATCCTGGCCCAGGTGCGGAGGCGGCAGGCTCAACCGATGAGGTCAAGAGGCGGTGGTCGGCATGGAAGGAGAGCCGGCTCAGAGGGATGGAGGCTAAGTCTGCTGGCGACAACCGTTCCAGTGTTAGCAGGAAGCCGATGCTGAATCGAGTTCGGTGTTATACTTGTAATCAACCCGGGCATTTTGCTTATCAGTGCCAACAGAAGCCGGCAGTGAAAGTGGCAGCAGCTAAGGCTGTTGTGGTGGACAATGTTGAAAGTGTGAAAGTTGGGTGAGGAATAACATACAATGTACTTTGGGATTGATTATGGGTGATCTTGTGGTGAAGATAAAGGCTTTAGTAGACTGCGGGTGTTCTTAAAATATCATGTCACCTCAGTTAGTGGAAGAGTTAGGTGGTGAGACTGAACCGTTAGAGACTCCAGTTACCTTTAAGCAATTAGATGGGACGACTATTGAGGGCGGACCTTTCTGCAGGGATGAAAGGGTTGAAGGGGCGTAGACCATGGGAGGGGAGCATCGACTTTGTTATGGTCCCATAAAAGGGCATGAAGTAGTTTTAGGTATGCCTTGGTTGAAAAAAGTGAACCCCAAAATTGATTGGAAGGCAGGGACGGTGCAGTGTGCCCCTAATGTGAAGAGAAGGGTTAATGATGAAGTAAAGGGGTGCCTCAGGAGTATTGGGGATTATGTTGGACGTGTTTAACCCAAAGTTAGCCCAAAAGCTTCCTCCCAAGAAATGTACAATGTAGCATAGAGATAAAAGAGGGGGCAGTTTTACCTAAACCAAAATCTATGCTATGACTGTTAAAGAGAAAATTGCATTGAGAGAACAGATAGATGATTATCTGAAGAAGGGGTTTATTAGGGCGATCAGAGTCCCCTTTAGCCGCACTGAAGTGTTATTTAGGAGAAGAAAGATGGTAAACTGAGATTGTGCATTGACTATAGAGGGTTGAATGCAGTTAGCACTACAAACTGCTATCCCCTGCCGCTGATCAAGGATCTGTTGGGATTTATTAGGAGGTTGTGTTTTTTACGAAATTAGATTTGATCGACGCTGCTCCATATGATTCGTTTAAAGAAAGTGACCAGTGGAAGATCAAGGCCCGTGCCCTCGGGTTATTCGAGTGGGTCGTGATGCCCTTCGGTTTGGCAGGATCTCCAGGTCTGTTTATGCAGTTAATTAATGAGGTGTTGCACCCCCGTTTGTATAAAGGGGTCTTTGTGTACTTAGATGACATTGTAGTAGCGACAAGTACGAAAGAGGAGCATGTTAGGTTGGTGCGAGAGGTGTTAGAGCGGTTGAGGCAAGCTAGTTTGTTTGTGAAGCTGAGTAAGTGTGAGTTTGGTAAGAATCAGATTGATTTCTTAGGATATAGGATTGGCGAGAGTGGTGTGGAAATGGATCCGGCGAAGGTGGATGACGTGTTGAGCTGGGAGGCTCCGCGTACCCGGAGGCAGTTGCAGGCTTTTTAGGGTTAGCGAATTTCTATCGGACTTTTATCCCCGGATTTGCTGCTATAGCCCTCCCACTTACTGAGCCATTGAAGACCAAGGGCAAAGGAGAGTCTAGGAAGGTTAAGTCCCCAGGCAGTGTTGAATTGGGGACTCAGGGTTGTCAGGAAGCTTTTATGAGATTGAAGAAAGCTTTTACTGAGGGGCCATTGTTATTGCATCCTGATGTGAATGAACCTTTTGTAGTTCAGTGTGATGCTTCTGCTTGGGCATACGGGGGGGCTTTATTGCAAGAGGATGGTCAAGGGAAATTGAGACCTTGTGCTTATTTTTCGAAGAAATTTGGGGAACATGAACGTAAAGTGGCGGGTGTGGAGAAGGAGGCATTTGCAGTGCGCAATGCATTAGTGACTTGGAGGCAGTTTCTGGAAGGGGCTGCATTTCCATTTGTGGTAATGACTGATCACCAGAATTTGAAGCATTTAAGGAACCCACAGAAGTTGTCCCCGGTTGGTGAGGTGGTCCCAGTTTTTCAACAGGTTTAATTTTAGGTTACAGCACATTAAAGGTAAAGAGAACGTTGTGGCTGATGCTTTGTCTCGATATCCTAGTGTAGGGAGGATGGGCTGCATAAGGAAGAGAGGTTTTTTCCAAAGAGCAGTGGGGTTAGCGTGCAGACCCGATCGCCGGAGAAGGAGGTGCTTAAAAGAAGTGGAGTTGTGGATGAATGGAGCTTAGAGTTACAGAGGAATTATGTAGATGATCAGTGGTTACAGGAGCATGAGAAGGAATGTGTGATGGTAAAGGAATTGTGGATGGTTGGTGGTAAGATTTATGTCCCAAGAAGGCAGTGAAGGTATTGAGATGATGCATGATCATAAGACGGTTGGGCATTGGGGGATGACTAAGACTGTGTTAGCTTATTAAGAAGAGGTATTGGTGGCCTGGCATGAAGGTGGAGATAAGGCAGTATGTGGAAGGTTGTGAAAGGTGTGCTAGAAGCAAGGTGCCCTCTGCTGTCGCGGGTTTGATACAAGTGGTGGCTGATCCGGTGAAACCGTGACGATGTTAGTACGGATTTTGTAGGAGTTGCCTTTGCAGCCGAGGTTATCGCTATATATGGACGGTCTTGGATATGTTTTCTAAACAAGCCCATTTCATTCCCTTAAAGGGATTGCTGGCCAGCAGAACGCTTTGGCAGAGCTGTATGTGCAGCATGTGTATAGATTGCATGGTTGTCCCGGAGCAGGTGTTGAGTGACAGAGGAGTCCAGTTTACCGCTCAGTTTTGGGGAAGGTTTTTAGAGGTATTAGAGCACAAAGACGTTTGACATCTGCTTCATCCTCCTTGTAATGGCGCTGTGGAGAGAATGCATAAATCTTTAGGGGACCTATCTGAGGGTGTTTAGCAATCAAGAACAGAATAATTGGTCTGATCTCCTGCCATACGCTGAAGTGGCTTACAATAGCTCCGTGCATTCTTCGACTGGGAGGTCCCCTTGAGATCGTTTATGGCAAGAGATAGCCCCATTGCCTCAGCTTTTGGAGGTAGAAGGGGAGGAGAAAGGGTGGAGTGGAAAGGGCAAGCTAGAGAGGTTTGGAAGGAAGTGGCGGAGGCTTTAAGGAAGGCACAACGGTCCCATAAGCTGTTCGAGATCGCAAGCGGCAGGAAGGGGAGGAGTATGTTGAGGGGGATTTGGTGTGGTTGTCTACAGAGAATTTAAAACTAGGATATAAGTCTAAAAGTTAAGTCCGAAGTATATTGGGCCTTTAAGGTAGAAAGGGTTGTGAATAAAGTGTCCTATACCCTGTTATTGCCTAAGAGTCTGGGAAGGTTCACCCAACTTTCCATTGTAGTTTTTTGAAAAAGTATGTGAATCCATTTCCACCACGGGATTGAAATATGTTTTATTTCCTCAGGGGGAGGACGAGGTGGATGAGACCGCTATAAAGTCAGGATTGGGAAACCTGAGCTTTGGGGAAGACCAGGTTCCCAACTAGTCATGAGGCAGCAGCGACCTTGCCTTAATTCCTGACGCGACCTTGTCCTACTTTTCATGAGACTGCTGAGTCAGACTGGGAGTGAGGTAATCTCCAGGTGCCTAGGAGGGAAGTGAGGTACTCCTCCAGGCTTGACATTGGACATTGAGACTCATGACGCTGGCTCCAGGACCCTGGGGTCATGCCCTATGGACTACTGGGATTGCTGATTCATGGAAGGCTGATGAAACCTCCTCTGACCTTGCATGGGGAGGGGAGGGGCTACCGGGTATTTAAGGTGTTTGGGTGGCGGGCCGGTGCTTTAGCTTCACGGGTGCCGTACCTTCAATAAAATCGTGTTGGACCAAGCTGACTTCTACGCGTGATCCCTACCGTGTTTTGGAGAGTCGTTACAGATCACTAAAATGGCATTATAAACAGGCAAGTTTTCATGACCTTCAGGGAAGGATTATTGTTCATGTGCAACTTGGTGTCATTTCGAACTTATTTTGACCCTGTGGAGAGTTTCTCTTGGCAAGATTTGTTCAGAGGGGTGTTGCCTTTGCTTTCCTCTGAGGCTGAGAGAATGACTTGCTTGGTGTCACCTGGTTTCTTATCTAAGCAGGGGATTCCAACCTTGGTTCAAAAATTGTAGTCCAATGTTCAAACCACTATGTTGGTGACACACCATTTTATACATACATCATTTTACAACATGGTAATTAAGATTTACTAGCAAACCAGAGGTTAAACCAACTCCTTTTAATAGATATAGGTAAATTGTGATAATGAATTATATGAAGTTAGAATATGTCTCATGAAAACCTTTCATTGTTTTTTAAAATATATGATTTATTCCTTATTTCACATAGGCTCAGAGGTTTCTCCATTACGTCCATGCTGTAGTTAATGCATTAGCATGTTGTGACATGGAGTTTGGAAAGCTCTAGACTAGGGCTAAGCCCAATCATATGCAATGGATATCCCAATTGCAGTCAAAGAAGGTCTCCATTGTATTCTAAACTTCCTGAAGCTACATAGACGCTACTGCTGCTATTGTTGTTTATGGCAGCTGAAAATATGCATGGTATAGTGCTCTAAATGCCTACTCCTATGATGTTTACTTTAGTGTAACCTCCCTCTGAGCAAATATGTATTTATTTCCACAGAATAAACATGGATAAAATTAAGTGCTTAATAAAGAAAGTTGACAGCAATAATGTACATGCCAAATTTATTCTGTTTACACTCTGATCTCTATTAGGACTGGTAACAAATTTCCTGAAGCAAGTTTTCATGTACTCCAAAATTCTTCAAGTCAAGCTGAAGAAGAGATAGCTGAGAGATTGCAAAACTTACTGGTGGATCTACACTAAAAACAACACAGTTACTCCATAGTTCAATGCTATGGAATCATGGGAGTCATAGTTTTACAGGGTTTCTAGCTTTCTGACAAAGAGTGCTGTTGCCTCACTAAACTACAACTCCCAGGATTCCACAACATTGAGTCATGGCTGTCAAAGTGGTGTCGACTTGCACAAATTCCACAGTTTAGAACCCTACAAGTGGTATTTCAGTTGGGTCAAACAAAATTATTACCAGAATTTGTTTTTGCCCTCTGAAGCCTGATACTGTTAACTACCATTTTAATATTTTTTATTTATTTATTTATTATTCGAAGTTTCTATGCCGCCGACTCCCTGAGGCTCGGGGCGCTACAGGAGCCAAAGGCACAATAAAACACAAGGCAATAAAACAATTAAAACAGCAGTAACACAATAAAACAATGACGCAATTCAAGAATGAGCGCTACATCGACCCAGAACGAACGAGCAGATGGCGGGCATGAGCCGACCTATCCGCCGAAGGCCTGCTTAAACAGGTAGGTTTTACAGGCCCGTCTGAACGGGAGTAAGTCCTTCATGGCCGGGTTCCGCCGGGAGGGCGTTCCACAGCGAGGTGCTATGACAGAGAACGCCCCGGCGGGTGGAAGTCAGTTTTACAAGCCGCCGAAGGTATCTCCAAGAGGTTGGAATCCTCGGACCGTAGTGATCTCGGGCGGGCAGTATGGGGTGAGACGGTCCCTCAGATACGCTGGCCCCAGACCGTGCAGGGCCTTAAAGGTAAGAACCAACACTTTGAAGGCGAACCGGTGCTCGATTGGCAGCCAGTGCAGATCCTGCAAAACAGGTGTTATGTGGCAACCTGCTGGGGTGCCAGACAGGAGCCGGGCGGCAGTGTTCTGCACCAGCTTGAGCTTCCAGGTCGCGACAGAGGAAGGCCAACGAGCGTGTTGCAGTAATCTAGCCTTGAGATGACCGTGGCTTGGATCACCGTGGCCAGGTCATTCCGGGAGAGATAGGGGGCCAGCCTCCTTGCCTGTCGTAGATGAAAGAATGCAATCTTGCTGATCGCAGAGACCTGGGCCTCCATGGTCAGCTGGGGGTCCAAGTGGACCCCAGGTTTGACGGAAGACGATGGGCATAATGCCACACCGTCCAGGGTCGGAAGCTGACACCTACATCGCCCGAAAGGCAATATGTGACTGGAAAGGCAAAGTTGTGGCTCTTATCCAAGAAAAAGAGAACTGCAACCTTAGATTATCTATATTTTTATATTGACTAGGCGCTGCAGCTGAGTTCAGTGTCCAAGATTTAGTGTGTGTGTGTCAGAGGAGGACTTGAGAAACTGCAATTCACTCTGTGTGAGAGAATTTATGTCTGCAAGCGACATTGCCCAGGAATGCCCGCTGATTTGATGTTTGCCATCCTGAGGGAGGCTTCTCTCATGTTCTCACATTGGGAGCCGGAGCTGACAGAGGGAGCCATCCACACTCTCCCTGGATTCGAACCTGGATTCGAACTATCCTGCTGGCACAAGGGTTTAACCCATTGCGCCACCAGGGGCTTCTATTGAAGCCAGATGATCTGCATTGAAGCGGATTATATGAGTATGTTGCCAGATTATCAGATTCAGAAACTGGATTATACAGACGTAGATGGGGCCACAGAGTTAGGTGGCTAACCCTTTGTTTAACCTATTGCGCCACTGGGCGCCCCTAGATAACTGCATTTCGAACATCAGAGTGACTTCAATGATGAACCGGGTGAAGCAGAGGTACTCGATGTATGTGCTCAAGATGACCTAGCCATTTGGCTAGGGTCAAATCCATGCACTGGTTAGCCCAACAACCCAACCACTTTGTTACTGCCCCCGTATCTGGCTCGCCCGCTCCTACTCACCCTTAGGATTGCCCTAACTAGAGCTAGGTTCGAGCAATTGAGTCTATGGTGAGGGCCGCAGATATGTTGCCACACCCTATAGGGACAGAGTCTGTGTTTCTGCGCCTACCAGAAGTCGAGGATCTAGTCCAAGCATTGTTGATCTGTCCCATATATGCAGAGGAGAGGGAGAAATACCTTAGCCATTTACTATCCAAAAGGACATTTTGGCCCTCTACCTTTAAAATTAACTTCCTCCCTCTCAGACTCAAACCTTCAAACGGTGTATAAGGTAGCTGCTACCTATTTAGAGCATATAAAAAGAGACAGCGGTATATGGAGTCTATTGGAGTCAACTGTGTGGGGATGAGTTCCAGTAGGCGGCATGGAACAGCCTGTACAGCGGTAATATGCTGCGCCACATCAACTGATCACCGGGCCTCTTAAGTATCCTATGCTAATAGTTCCCTTCCTATGTGTTGACGCAAAGACAATTGCAATAGGTTTAGATTTTAATGTGTTACATTGTTTGCCTTGTACATTAGGTACTGATTTTTATCCTTATCTTGTATACTACTACTGCTGTTGGAGCTTTTATTTGAAATGACCTGACGGTTACTCAATAAACGTGACTGACTGACTGACTCATACTTCAAACTTCATATATATATCATGTCTTTATGTTTTAAAATCAAACACAAAGAACTGTGTCCCTTTCGTTGTCACTGAACTACACTGCAACTTCCATCAGCCTTAGGTCAGATACCAGCGGTGCAGGAGATGATGGGAATTGCAGTCCAACAAGAGTTGGAAGGCTACAGTTGCTCCATCCCACTTTCAAAGCACTGTAGAGCAGGGGTGCTCACACTTTTTCAGCATGCGAGCTACTTATAAAACAACCAAGTCAAAATGATCTACCTACCCACTACAAAATGTGAAACATATAACACAATATCTGCTTTGAACTGGGTTTTCTGAGTCCACACTGCCATATAATCTGATTCAAAAAAGCAGATAACATGAGATTTTATTCAACTGTGGAAAGGACCTTAGGTAACCCAGGGCTGGCATCACATGGGCGGCGGGCGGAGCCTGCGGGGTGGGACAGAGCCTTCCTCCCACCCTGCCTGCGATCTACCAGGGGATGCCCTACGTGGATCTACCAGGAGACCGCGATCTACCTAATGAGCACTGCTGCTGTAGAGCATTCAATAAAAATACTTTTTTAAAAAAAAATTAAAACCAATTGAGATCAACAAAATTCCATAGCTTGTGAGAGGAGGAGGCATCTCAGATCCTCTTTTGCCATTATCAGAGAGCAGCCCACTGAGAGCATTTAATTACAGTTTAGAAAATACCCAGTTCTTGGGCTAGGGAAATCTTTACTGGCTTATCAACAACCCTCTTGGCCCTCCAGATGTCTGGGAGAGTTTGGGAATCATGATGGGGAAGAACTTTTTTTTATCATAAAATCTTACTCTTAAGTTTTCCTTCTTTCATATGCTTGTTTCCTCTGATCCCTGTCCCTAGCCATGGCTTCCCTGTAAACATGTTCTTCATCCATAATATGACTACAATTCAATGGGAATGGAAGCAGCAGCATATTTTTGAGACACCAGCATGGGAGCTGGGGAAATAGCACAAGTGGTTTTCGAGGATTTCAATTGGCATCTAAATAGGTCCATGAGGTATTTTAAAATTATCCAAGTCCAAGTAGCAGCCAAAGCATGGCCATATTATAGCACTGGTGGGGGAGGGGCACAAAATCAGTCTCAGAGACTGCCTTTGCTACATATCTGGAATATGATACTAAGGTGGGTTTGTGGAAGTGATACTGCTTACATAAAGGGGATTTTTGTCAGTGGGAAGAAAAGTTTCAGAGAAGTGATCCCCCTCCCCCGAAAATTGAGCTTCCATTCTAAGCATTAAACAGAAACAAGAAACATAGGGTGAATCTAAACTGAATTCATACAGTTTTGACATCACCTTAACTCCCATGGCTGATTGCTATGGGGATTCTGGGAGCTTATAATTTGAGGCACCAGCACTCTTGGGCAGAGAAGACAAGACTACAACTCCCATGACTAGAGCATTCAGCCATGCCAGTTAAAATGGAGTCAAACTGCATTCATTCTACAACATAGAATAGATACACCATTCAAAACTCCTGACTGCAAACCTGCTGGAAGTTCTATATTGGCAAACATAATTGAAGAAACTTGTCTGATGGTTAAGATTTTCAGCTAGTATCAAGGTTATAGAACTGAGAGATTTCTAGACCTTACAGTGGGGAGACACAGAGCAGAAAGAAGTGTTGAGTTCTGCAGAAAGTTCAAAAACAAGTCTGACAAGAGCAATCAATATGTTTTTAAAGTTTGTAGAGTTTAAGAAGACTCTTCTCTCAAGTACACAACTACTATGGTATTTTTCCTCCTTCACCAGCATGACTGTTTCCTTGGATATTGTGGATCCCTAAGAACTCTTGTTATGTGCCTTCACATCATTCCTGACTTTAAGTGACCAGGTTTTCGGAAGCTGAGAGTGTTGGCTGGAGAAAAACTGCATGCCTTGACAAAGGAGAACTGGGGGAAAGCTGAGGCAAAACTTACTTGTCATTTGTGACACCAAGCAAGGGGAAAGAAGAAACGTCTTCATCTGAGGTCTTGAGGTGTTGAAGGAAAAGCAAATTATTATTCATTTTCACTTTCTTCCCTTCCTCCTCTTCCTCCATCCATGTTCATGGCACTGCAGAAAATAAAGTAAAACAGTCTTGCCAAAGATATATATAAAAAAGAAAGAAGGAAGATGAGGAAGAAGAGGAAGAAGAAGAAATGGGAGGTGGAGAGACGGTTAGAAATAGAAGATGATGGAACAACAACTAAGGATCTATTCCTCTCACGCCAACGGGCTTAACAGCCCAGTCAGGAGGAAAACATCTTTCAAAAAATAATCAAAGGTAACTACCACATTGTTGCCTCCCAAGAGACACATATCTGCCATAAACATGCTGGGCACTTAAGACAAGAAAGACTTGGCAAAGAATTCTACTCAACAAATGACAAAAGAAGAGAGGAGTAGTGATTTATATAAAAGAGAGTTTAACAGCGAACTTAAGTTTAAGGATACAGAGGGGAGCGGTGAGTATTGATAAATGTGGCGGGGAAAAACCCTAATTTGTAACATATATGCGCCTAATGGTCCTAAGACTAATTTTCTGAAATTCATGAAAGAAAATATACAGAAGATTGAATTTGATAATTTAATAGTCTTGGGGATTTTAATGGGATTGTTGACAAATCAATGGATAAGAACAGCAAAGTTAAATGGGAGGAGAGCTCCCAAA
>JARBWK010002867.1:0-13860 GCA_030556195.1 Anolis apletophallus | reverse complement strand
ATAGGATGTGTGAATATAATTATATTTTAATGTATTTTAGTGTCAAATGCTGGAGGGTTTTATATTGTGTTTTATACTGCGATTGTGTTGTAGGCATCAAATTATGCTCTTTTTGAAGCCGCTCTGAGTCCCCTCGGGGGCTGAGAAGAGCGGGTAAAATGCCATAAATAAATAAATAAATAGATCAGGTCTGTCCAACTGAGGCCCGGGGCCGTATACAGCCCCCAGCCCCTTCCCTCCGCCCCCAAGCTTTTAATAAAAAATAAAATTGAAAAATAAAATAAATAATAAAAATACCTACTTCCGGTTCGGAGCAAGTATTATTACGCCGGCGTTGACAGCGAAATCCCATGTGGATTGCGTATTCTCGCGATACTTTTCGGCTACTCTACTACTGGATCGCTGAGGCCCACAGACGCGATTAGGACCTTCTTCGACTCAGTCGGTCGTCGCCTCCTCGTCGCTCGGGTATTCCTGATCCTGCGCGCTTGGAAAAGGTAGGCCGAAGCAGGGGCTCCTCAGGGGCTCCTCATTCCTCCCCCATCTCCCCTCATGTATTAAATATAAAATTAAATATATTTAAAGATGAAATAAGGGAAGATGGGATACATTAATGGGGGAGGGGAGGATGGAATTAAATATATTTAGTATTAAATTAAAATAAGGGGGAGGGGAGGATGGAATTAAATATATTTAATATTAAATTAAAATAAGGGGAGAGGGGAGGATGGAATTAAATATATTTAATATTAAATTAAAATATGGGGAGAGGGGAGGATGGAATTAAATATATTTAATATTAAATTAAAATAAGGGGAGAGGGGAGGATGGAATTAAATATATTTAATATTAAATTAAAAATAAGGGAGAGGGGAGGATGGAATTAAATATATTTAATATTAAATTAAAATAAGGGGAGGGGAGGATAGAATTAAATATATTTAATATTAAATTAAAATAAGGGGAGAGGGGAGGATAGAATTAAATATATTTAATATTAAATTAAAATAAGGGGAGAGGGGAGGATGGAATTAAATATATTTAATATTAAATTAAAATAAAGGGAGAGGGGAGGATGGAATTAAATATATTTAATATTAAATTAAAATAAGGGGAGAGGGAGGATGGAATTAAATATATTTAATATTAAATTAAAATTAGGGGGAGGGGAGGATGGAATTAAATATATTTAATATTAAATTAAAATAAGGGGAGAGGGGAGGATGGAATTAAATATATTTAATATTAAATTAAAATAATTTAATATCCCTGAATTTATCTCAGTAAAAGATTATATTTGACTGTATGGATGCCCCTTTTGAATGCCCACCCTGCATTTTATCTCAGTAAAAGATTATATTTGACTGTATGCATGCAGGGGCAGGGGCGGGGCGGGGCGGGGCCAGAGCCGGGGGAGAGGGCGGAGCTGGGGGCAGGGAGGGGGTGGAGCCGGGGGTGGGGGTGGAGCCGGGGATGGGGGCAGAGCCGGGGCGGGGGCAGACCCTACACCCCCCCCCAGGTCATCAGTGACCAGAATTCAGGCCCCTGGGCCGGTAGAAGTTGGACAGCCCTGATGTAGATCAACATAAACTTTATCTTTGAATAGTCGTTGTGAAACAAAAATCATTCGTCTGTATTAGACATTCATATCATAAGCAAAAAGAAGAGTCTTGAGCAACTACGCTGTCAATAACGGTCAATTATACATCCACAATGGGTTAAATTCGAGTGGCGTAGTGTTCAAAAGGGTCGACAGTCATGGTCCAAGCCGTTTCGCCAATTGTGGCTTTCAGTGTCATTATTCTTACACTTGTCCGGTTACATCGCGCCGGTGGCTGCGCCCACACTTAAATGCTTAAGAATAATTACACTGAAATCCGACCTGTGAAACCTAATAATTGCAAGGAGTCTGGGGGTCCCGATGAAGCCACAATTGGCGATCTCGCAGCGGCGGGGCGGAGAGAGGGACGGAGGGGGCGGTGCAGGGAGGAGGAGCTGGCTCCCTTCCTCCTCCCGGCCCGCCTCCTCCCCCCCGCCACCTTTTTTAAAAAAATGTTTTTAAAAATTTTAAATTTTTTTTAAAAAACAATTTCAGGAGGGTAGCGGAGGGTAGCGGGGCCGTGTCCAACAGGCTGGGGGGGCCAGATAATGCCCGCGGGCCGCCTGTTGATAGCCCTGGTTTAACCTAAGCCTTAGTTCCTAGTAATCTCTACGTCCTCTCTGTAGTGGAAGTTGCCCATAAAGTTATGTCGGAGGATGTAAAGAGGACATATTAACCAAATCCACAAAAGTGAAACCCAAAATAGAGGAGGACTGACTGTATATATGCGGTATACATATATGTTAAATAGCTGAAGCTATGTGCAGTGCTTGCATGTTAGGCTACGATTCCAGAGGACCATCCTTCAAATTCCATCTCAGAATAGAAGCTGCTTCACTGATTTGACTTGAGCTGGTCACACACTCTCAGCCTCAGAGGAAGAGCATGGTGACCGCTTCTGAAGAAATCTCGCCAGAAAAATCCAAGGAAACTCAGCTTGGTGTAATAGTCTGGGTATTGAACTTGAGGCCAGAGTTCGAATCTTCTCTCAGACCTGGAAACTCACTGAGCGACCTTGAGCAAGTCACGCACTCTCGGCCTCAGTGGGAGGCCATGGCAGGCTTCTTCTGAAGAAATCTTTAGGAAACTCCCATCACTGGGTTGCTGTAGAATTATCAAAGTTGAGATGACCTGAAGTGACACAATAACAAAAGGGATTTTAAAATAATAATAATCAAAGTTTTTAAAAACAATTAAAAAGACATAAAATGTAGAGCATGTACTAAGAATGGCACACCCATTGCATTCCCTCTGCCCCGATCAGTTAGCAACTGGAGGTCTGCTTAAACAGGAAGGTCTTTGCCTGAAGTAAGGTCAGAAAGGGGGGAAATTTAGCTTGCCATAGGAACGGGTTCCAGGCCCGGATTACCCATAAGGCCACCCAAGGCCATGACCTCGGGTGGCACATTTGGGGGGGCAGCGGATCCGGACCCCCAATTTTTTTAAAAAAAATTCACCAAAAAATTCATCAAAAAATTCACTAAAAAAAGGGCGCATGCGCGGCCACCCCCTCCCTTTGCTCTGCTCCCCTCAGCTCTGCTTTAGGAGGGAGGGAGGGAGGATTGGCTCCACTCCTTACTCCGCCCCTCCCCTGCCCCTCGCCAGATTGAAGGAAGGAGGGCAGGGTGAGGAGAAAGAGGCGCCCTCCCGCCACGCGTCCTGCGCGCTGCCCACCCCTTTTTGGCAGGGCTGGGAGGAGAGGGCGGCGGGACTCCTCTCTACCTCCTCCCTGATGTGGCGTGGCGTCACCAGGCAGGGAGGAGTAGGCGAAGCCCCGCCGCCGCCCCTCCTCCCTTGCGTGGCGTGGCGACGCAAGGGAGGAGCGGCGGCGGTGGGGCTTCTCTCCGCCTCCCTGGCTTGATGTCACCAGGCAGGGAGAAGGAGGTGGAGAGAAGTCGTGCTGCCGGCCCTCCTCCCTTGTGTTGTCATGCCACGCAAGGGAGGAGGGGCAGTGGCGCGGCTTCGCCTTCTCCTCCCTGCTTGGCGACGCCACGCCATGCCAGGGAGGAGGCAGAAAGGAGTCCCCCCGCCGCCCCTCCTCCCTTGTGTCACGCCAGCCCCGCCGAAAAGGGGTGGGCGGCATGCAGGACGCGCGGCAGGAGGGCGCCTCTTTCTCCTTTTCGCCCTGCCCTCCTTCCTTCAATCCGGTGAGGAGGGGCAGGGAGGGGGCGAGGAGGGGCGGAGCCGGGGGCAGGGAGGGGCGGAGCTGGGGGTGGGAGGGGTGGAGGCAGACCCTTTGGCCTAGGGCGGCAAAAGGACCTGATCCGAGCCTGACGAGTTCCATAACCAAGGGGCCACTACCATGAAGTCTTTCCCCTATGTCTTCATCATCACCTGGGGTGGTCCTGGCACAATGAGAAAACCCTCCTTCAATGATCACAAGGGTTAGCCAGGCTCAAATTAAGAGATTTGGGCTTTGAAATCATCTGATGCCATAATAATCATTTCAAACTGAATCTGGAAATGAACCAAGAGGTTGTTGTGATCTGCCATAACATTACCTTTGACCTATGGTAACCCCATGAATGAGAAACCTCTAAATTACTCTATCATCCACAACAATTTACCAACTCTTTTTTCATAATTGTTTTTTATTAGCTGACAATTTTTTGGGGACCCAAATCAAAGAAAACCTTAATAACTGGAAGAAACTTAACTTATCCCTACTAGGCAAAATATCTACGATTAAAATGAAAATTTTCCCTAAGCTGAATTTCTTATTTCAGACGCTTCCCATATTAAAAATTACACACTGCTAAAAAGATGGCAAGCGGACCTAGCCAGTTTTATTTGGGGTGGGAGAAAGGCAAGAATTAAACAAAAACTTCTACAGGAATTGCCAGAAAAGGGAGGTTTCGGCCTCCCAGACCTTATATCCTATTATGAAGCCAATTGTTTAGAAAATGTTAAAGAATGGATAAATTTGAAGGACGGCAACTTATTAAATCTAGAAGGATGGGAGAATAGGTTTGGATGGCATGGGTACCTACCTCTATAACAAGAAGAAAGAGGACAAAAAATTTAAAAATCATATAATAAAAGCACCCCTTTTAAGAGTATGGAACAAATATAAGGATAGTATTTGTGGAAGATATCCTCTATGGCAGGGCTGTCCAACTGGCGGCCCCGGGGCCGGATCCGGCCCCGGAGCCTGTTGGACACGGCCCCACCTATGCCCTCAGCCGCCATTTTTAATTTTTTTTTTTTTTTAAAATCGATTTTTAAAAAAATGGCGGCTGGAGGGGGGGGAGGCGGGGCAGGGAGGAGGAAGAGAGCTAGCTCACTCCGGGCGCCCTCCCTACCTAGGGCGGGGAGCCGGCGAAAAGGGCAGAAGGCGGCGCCAAGAGCAGCGCCACAGGCCTGGCGTGACGCGCTGCTTGGTACCGCCTACCCTCCTTTCGCGGCCCCCGGCCTAGGAAGGAGGGGGCGCTGAAAAGGAGGAGTAGGCGGTGCCAAGGGGCAGCGCGTCACACCAGGCCTGTGACGCGCTGCCGCTGGCACCGCCTGCCCTTTTCGCGGCCCCCGGCCTAGGAAGGGAGGGGGGCGCCGAAAGGAGGAGTAGGCGATGCCAAGAGCAGCGCGTCACGCCAGGCCTGTGACGCTGCTCTTGGCGCCGCCTACTCCTCCTTTTTCGCGGCTTTAGGAGGGGCGGGCCTGGGCTGGGGCGGCCTGGGCTGGGGCGGGGCCTGGGCTGGGGCGGCCGAGCGGCCCCGCAGGTCATCAGTGACCTCTTATCCGGCCCTGGACCCGCCAGAAGTTGGACAGCACTGCTCTATGGGCATCCCCATTGAGGCTCTCCAAGTAATAAAGGCGGACAAGGAAAGATGGCCCACATACAGAGATATCCTAAGGAAAGACAACAATAATTTTGAATTAAAAAGCCAGGATGACCTAAAGGACCTCAAGATAAATTGGTTCCAATATAATCAAATAAAAATGAGGTATAGAGCGGACAGACAAATAGGATGGGAGGAAACAACAACGACAGCAGGAAAGATATTGACCCAGGCAGGCAAGAAAAGAGTTAGTAAGCTCTACAAATATATATTACTAAATAAACACCAAAAGGACCCTATAAAGGACTATATGCAAAAGTGGAAAGATAATATAGGCCACAATATTAATTTGGAAGATTGGGAAAGAAGTTGGAAGAGGAGTCAGAATCTTACCTATGCATATGCCCTAAAAGAAAACTATCTGAAAGTCCTATATAGATGGTATTTAACTCCAGCACAATTAGCGAAAATATATAAAAATGCAAACGATGGCTGTTGGAAATGCCAGAAGGCCAGAGGTACCTTTTTCCACCAGTGGTGGTCCTGTGGTGCTGTCAAAAAATTTTGGTTAATGGTACAGAAGATAGCTGAGGAAATTATACAAATAAAGGTGGAATTAAAACCGGAAACTTTTCTTTTGCATATCCTAGACACAAATTTACTGAGTAAAGAAAAAGAGAAGTTATTTTGTCTCATCGTAACAGCCGCCAGAATTGTCTTGGCCAGACACTGGAAAGGACCAGAGATACCTGGAGAGAATGAACTGTTATATAAACTATTAGAGATATCAGAAATGGACAAATTGACATGCCTACTAAGAAGGGGATCGGCCGAACAGTTTATGGAGATATGGAAACCCTTTGTTTTATATGTAAAAAAGCAGAAAAAGATAGATATGAAAGGATTTTGGATATAAGCAAGTTGATTGAAGATACATATGATTTGGCTCCAGAATAATTAACCAGATGAATCTGAGCTAGCGGGTGAAGTCAACCTGTGTGTTTTTAGCTTCATGTTATTGTGATGTATTCCTTCCCCCACCCCCACCCCATAGCCCCTACCCCTTCCCCTGACCCCTTCGTTTCTCTTGTCTTCGCAGTGGCGAAGTGTATGTTGTGATGTTTCTGTTTTTAATCAATAAAAAATACTTTAAAATTAAAAAATTAAAAAAAACAATTTATCAACTCTTGCAGACTCAAGGCAGCCACAGTTTCCTTGAGTTGCATCTGTCAAGTAGGAAATTTAGATACCACCTATGTGTGGGGAGGCTAATTTAACAAAATTTACGAGGCCATAAAAAAATCTCCAGCAAAAACATGCAGGGAATGTGGAAAGTACTTCATCAGATGGACAGTGAAGCGAGAGCTCCCCTGGTGGCCAGAAGTTGGTATGTTAAATAGCTTCTGGCCGTCTGTCTATATGTGTTGTGTGTCTCAGGCATTGAATGTTTGCCATGTATGTGTACATTGTAATCCGGCCTGAGTCCCCTGCGGGGTGAGAAGGGCGGAATATAAATACTGTAAATAAATAAATAAATTCTAGGGGCAACTGGGAATCCATATATCAGTGGGGTGATATACGGAGCTCTCCAAGATCTCGAACCCATTCCAGGGCTAAGGATCAGCACTTTGGACAGCTCAAAGTATTAAGACCTGGAGTACATTCAGTGCTCAACCATCACTGCCCTCTGGATCGCATTAATTTTTGGAAAACAAGCTAAAATTGTGCTTTTCCTGCATGACAGGAGGTTGACTAGATGGCCTGTGTGGTCTCTTCCAACTCTACTATTCTATTCTATTATTCTGAAAGTCTGTCCCCATTATCTCATTTTTGGGCCCCCTCATTTGCTATCTCCTACTCCTATCTCACCCAGGGTTTTATCATTTTATCTTGTGCACTTGGCCTGCCCATCCTAGTCGGTTTTTGTGTGTGAATTTCCTGTATTATTCCATTTGTTATTGTAATTGTATTTTTAAAAATTATTATTATTTCTGATGTATTTTGTTTTGTATTTTGTATTTTGTAGTGTTGTGTTGTATTTTAAAAGGGCTTGGCCTCATGTTATCTCCTCTGAGTCCCCATTGGGGAGATGGTGGCGGGTATAAATAAAGTTTATTATTATTATTATATTAAATGCACTCTCGGAGGCTGGACTGGCCAGAGGACGATCCGCCTCTGTCCACTTCCAATTGAAACTGAACCAATTTGCCTTCTAGGTCACTTTGTACATGTCCAAAAACATTTTGGTCTATGGAGGTATCGTTTTCGGATCTGGGCCTTCAAGGAGCACATTTTATTATCTATCAACAAGCTGTTTATTGTTTTCTATTTGAGAGACGTGGGAGCTGATGAGGAGAATAGAGAATAGCCCCACTGGCCATTCAGTTGTAGAAACTCTCCATGTCTTTCCCCTTGAGACAAAATTACTTTCCCTTAACAATATCCTGTTACGCTTGAGCATAAAGGAGGTGCAGAAGCTACCATACAAATAGTTAGTGGGAAATATTTTATACATGCCGGAGAAACTGCCGATGCTCGCCCGAGTCCCATTTCAGTGTTGACTGTTCCGTTCCACTCCATGACATCCCCTTCCGCCGTCTCTCTCTCACACACACACGCACATTACTGAATTCAATAAATCTGGTCCTGTTGTGCAAGTATGAAAACCCATGCTTAGGGAAAAGAATCTGAGCTTGAAAAGGAAGACTCTGGGTGCAGGAATGGTGGCACAGGAAACAAACCCAAAATTGAAAAAGGAATTGTTAGAAATCCAGCTTATCTGTCCGAACGCATCTCTCCCTTTGAACCATCTAGGTCAGGGCTGTCCAACTTCTACTGGCCCAGGGGCCTGAATTCCAGTCACTGATGACCTGGGGGGGGGCCGTAGGGTCTGCCCCGCCCCCGGCCCGCCCCGCCCGCCCCCGCCCCCGCATGCATACAGTCAAATATAATCTTTTACTGAGATAAAATGCAGGGATAAGATATTAAATTTTTTAATTTAATATTAAATATATTTAATTCCATCCTCCCCTCGCCCCTTATTTTTATTTAATATTAAATATATTTAATTCCATCCTCCCCTCCCCCCTTATTTTTATTTAATATTAAATATATTTAATTCCATCCTCCCCTCTCCCCTTATTTTTATTTAATATTAAATATATTTAATTCCATCCTCTCCTCGCCCCTTATTTTTATTTAATATTAAATATATTTAATTCCATCCTCCCCTCTCCCCTTATTTTAATTTAATATTAAATATATTTAATTCCATCCTCCCCTCCCCTTATTTTAATTTAATATTAAATATATTTAATTCCATCCTCCCCTCGCCCCTTATTTTTATTTAATATTAAATATATTTAATTCCATCCTCCCTCGCCCCTTATTTTAATTTAATATTAAATATATTTAATTCCATCCTCCCCTCCCCCTTATTTTAATTTAATATTAAATATATTTAATTCCATCCTCCCCTCCCCCTTATTTTAATTTAATATTAAATATATTTAATTCCATCCTCCCCTCCCCCCTTATTTTAATGTATCCCATCTCCCCTTATTTCATCTTTAAATATATTTAATTTTATATTTAATACATGAAGGGAGATGGGGGGAGGGAATGAGGAGCCCCCTGAGGAGCCCCCTGCTTTGGCCTACCTTTTCCAAACGCGCAGGATCCAGGAATGCCCGGATGACGAGAGAGGCGACGACCGACTGAGTCGAAGAAGGTCCTAATTGCGTCCATGGGCCTCAGTGATCCAGTAGTAGAGTAGCCAAAGAGGATTGCGAGAATACGCAATCCACATGGGATTTCGCTGTCAACGGCGGCGTGATCTCGCATTGACAGCGAAATCCCGTGTGGATTGCGTAGTCTCGCGATACTTGCTCCAAACCCGGAAGTAGGGGTTTTTTTTAATTTTTTAATTTTTCAATTTTTATTTTTTATTAAAAAGCTTAGGGGGGTGGAGGGAAGGGGCTGGGGGGGGGCGTATATGGCCCCCGGGTCGCCAGTTGGACAGCCCTGATCTAGGTCAGTATTTCTCAACCAGTGTGCCGTGGCACACTAGTGTGCCATGAGCGATCATCAGGTGTGCCGTGGGAAATTGGAACCTCCAGTACCCTTTCTTCCCCCTCCTGCCGAACACTGTTTCTTCTCTACTCAGGCTCCCTACTTCCCAGCCTCGCTCTACTCGCTTTGCTTCGCTTTGCTCTGCAGCGAGTCTGCGCAGTATTGTCCGCACGGGTCATGTCTTCCTCCCTCCCCCCTCCCCTCCTGAACACGCTCACACTGCCCCCTCGGAACAAAATGGCGACAGAAGTGGCAGTGTAGAAGAAAAAGTAAGTGTTCGGCAGGAGGGGGAAGAAAGGGTGCAAAGGGGAAGGGGGAGGAAGAGGCCTCTGTCAAAAGCTGGCATGGACAAACTTGGACCTTCCAGGTGTTTTGGACTCCAACTCCCACCATTCCTAGCAGCCTCAGGCTCTTTTCCTTTTCCTCCTTCAGCCACTTAAGCAGAAAAGAGCCTCAGGCTGTTAGGAAAAGTGGGAATTGAAGTCCAAAGCACCCAGAGGGCCGAAGTTTTCCCATGCCTGTTTTAGGGACCTTAAAGTGGTGAGCCTCCTTCCAACATTGTGATTCTGGATAGAAAACAAACAACAGCATAACATCACATTGTTTGAGTCCACAGTGCTCTCTGGGTGTAGGTGAACTACAACTTCCAAACTCAAGGTCAATTCCCAAGCAAACCCTTTCAGTACTTTCTGTTGGTAATGAGAGTTTAATATGCCAAGTTTGGTTCAATTGCATTGTTGCAAGAGTTCAGGATGCTCTTTGATTGTGTGTTAACTATAAATCCCAGAAACTGTAACTCCCAAATGACAAGGTCTATTTCCCCCAAACTCCATCTGTGTTCACATTTGGGCAAATTGAGTATTCATGCCAAGTTTGGTCCTGATCCAACATTGTTTGCGTCCACAGTGCTCTCTGGATATAGGTGAACTACAACTCCAAAACCCAAGGTCAATGCCCACCAAACAATTATAGTATTTTCTCTTGGTTATGGGAGTTCTGTGTGGGAAGTTTGTGTCTTTCTGTCATTCCTGCCAGGATATCTATGTTGCGTTCATCGAAACAGGCCCAGGTTTCACACTGAGTGTATAAATACATTTAAAAACATATTAACTATAAGTATGACTGTGTTAGAGTGTCATTTTGTGTCATTTTGGTTGGTGGTGTGCCCCAGGATTTTGTAAATGTAAAAAATGTGCCGCGGCTCAAAAAAGATTGAAAAACACTGATCTAGGTGTTTAAGATCATCCAGAGAGGCCCTGCTCTCAGTCCCGCCTTCCTCGCTGACCCGATTGGCGGGGATGAGAGACAGGGCCTTCTCAGCAGTGGCCCCTCGGCTATGGAACGCCCTCCCTAGGGACATTAGATTGGCCCCCTTCCTCTTAACATTTTGAAAGAAAGTTAAGACATGGCTGTTCGAGCAGGCATTTGCAGATGAAGTATAATTGTTTAATTGAGACCGACGGAATGATATGACGATGCGACAAAAAATGATTTTGACGATGAGATGCTGAGAATTGTATTTTTATGATTTTAACTGCTAATTGTGTATTTTTTTAAAAAATCTGATTGTTGTATTAACTGTTGGATTATTTTTTTATATTGCGGCTTGTATGGTACAGTATGACCCCCTATATCCACATGGAACATATTCCCAAACTTTCTGTGGATTCATGTACTCACAGATAACTGTGAACATCTGCTCTAAGAATACCATAGAGCAGGTATCAGCCTTATATTTACCTTTAAAGAGCCATTGAAAACATGGAGGGAGAATCATAGAATCATAGAGTTGGAAGCGACCTCATGGGCCATCCAGTCCAACCCCTTGCCAAGCAGCAGGAAAATTGTGTTCAAAGTACCCCCAACAGATGGCCATTCAGCCTCGGTTTAAAACCCTCCCTAGAAGGAGCCTCCACTATACTCAGGGGCAGAGAGTTCCACTGCTGAACAGCTCTCACGGGCCACGTGTGCAAAATACAATGATAAAAACCTAAGGATGAGATCAGATTAAAACCTATATATTTATAAGGGGAGGTTCAGAGACAATGCAATATGAGAGAGAGAGCACGCGCGAGAGAGAAAGCGCGCAAGAGTGCGCACGAGAGAAAAAGAGAGCACGCAAGAGAGAGAGCGCGTGCGTGCGAGAGAGAGAGCACGCACGCGAGAGAGAGAGACGGACAAGACGGAGCAGAGACTTTGCCGGAAGAAGGAGCGAGGAAGGGCATGAGAAAGGGGGAAAGAGGGGTGCAGACCAGTTTTGGGTTTTTTTTGGTCCGTGATCTGCGCCTCCCCCTCGGCTTCCGCCCCTAGGCCATGGCATCATTGGCCTTATGGGCAATCCGGGCATAATTACAATAGTCCAGTCTAGAGATAACTAAGGCATGGACCACTGTGGTCAAGTCAGACTTCACGGACCAGTACAGTTGGTCCCAGTGGTGATCGGCACACTGGGTGCTGTGCCAAAAGATCTCAGCTGGCATTTGGAATCCATGAACATTGACAAAATCACGATCTGTCAACTGCAAAAGCCCACCTGACTTGGATCTGCACACATCATTTTATTTATTTATTTATTTATTTGTCACGTTTCTATACCACCCCTCTCAGCCCGAAGGCCCGAAGGCGACTCGGGACGGTTTACACAGGCAGTCTCTGCTCTCAATACAACACAGCAACAAGGCAACCCCCCCCCCCCCCGGCAGAAAAAAACATATAACAATTTAACAATTAAAAACATACAATTGCAGCCTCAGCGTCATGTTGAAATCAGTTTCCATCACATCGTCGTCATTCCTTATATCCAATTAAGCCTTATATTTCATCAGGAAATGCCTGCTCAAATAACCAGGTCTTGACTTTCTTGCTCAACGTCAGGAGGGAGGGGGCCGATCTGATGTCTCTAGGGAGAGCGTTCCAAAGCCGAGGAGCCACCACTGAAAAGGCCCTGTCTCTCGTCCCCGCCAGTCGCACCTGCGAAGAAGGCGGGACCGAGAGCAGGACCTCTCCGGATGATCTTAAACATCTCGATGGTTCATAGGGAGAGATGTGTTCGGACAGGTAAGTTGGACCCGAACCATTTAGGGCTAAAGCCAGCACTTTGAATTGTGCCCGGTAGCAAACTGGCAGTCAGTGGAGCTGGCACAACAGAGGAGTTGTACGCTCGCTGAATGGCGCTCCTGTTATCAACCTGGCTGCTGTTCATTGGACTAGTTGCAGCGTCCGAACAGTCTTCAAAGGCAACCCCACGTAGAGAGCATGGCAGTAATCTATATGGGATGTAACCAGAGCATGGACCACCGTGGCCAAGTCAGACTTCTCAAGGTACGGGTGCAGCTGGCGCACAAGTTTTAACTGTGCGAATGCTCCCCTGGTCACCGCCGAAACCTGGGGTTCCAGGCTCAGCGATGAGGCCAGGATCACACCCAAACAGCGAACCTGCGTCTTCAGGGGGACTGTAACCCCGTTTAACACAGGCTGTAACGCTATGCATCATTTATAAATACATCACACAGTCCTAGACGCTTGGGAAGTATTCAACTTGTGATTTTGTGATACGAAATCCAGCATACAGATCTCGGTTGCTGTGACGTACTGTGTTTTTGTTTGTCAATAATAATAATAATGATAATAATAATAATTGTATTTCTTTCCTGCCTCTCCTTTTGCCTCACGATGGATCACAGCACGGCCAACCCACACAAACATTGCAAAAATTCTATCAACACACATATTAAAATGTAGCTATATATATTTAAAAAATACACATTGAAATGCATTTCTATAAAATGCATATGCAATATGCAAGGCACAAGATTAAAGCACAGGGCACGGGTTTAAAATCCATGCTTAAGGCTGGCTGGATAGGCCGGCCCAAAGAAATAGGACTTTAGATGGTTGTTATATTCCGACAGCTCACTTAGCTGTCGGAGCTCTTCTGGCAGGTCATTCCAACATGTATCTCTCTGTTGAAAAGGAATGAGTTAAATGAAAGTGGAAGTATCAGCTATTGAATATCGGCCAAGCAAGGCTCAGCAGGCAAGGTCTGAAGCAATGGGGACAGGGTGACCCGAGCTATTCAGCTTGCCAATGAAACAAGGGCATGTAACTGGCCTGATTGGGTGTCCATAGACTGTCTTCGGAGAAGAAGAAATGAACCATCCTATGAACTCCAGCGAAAATAGACAGACTGTGTACAGGGGCGGTCTAAGGTAATTTTAAATGGTAAGCAAACATTATTTTGGCACCCCAAAAAAACATTATTTTGCCCCCCATGTAAAACAAATATACAATTATAATATCACAATACCATTAGTAGTATTATATTGTATCAATGTATATACAATATATTATACCATACTCATACTAGATTATATCATAATTATATTATACATTACAATATAATTATATTATAAT
>JARBWK010002866.1:0-13867 GCA_030556195.1 Anolis apletophallus | reverse complement strand
GAAAATGCTAGAAGAGTTTGGCGGGCATTGACATTTAGTTTTATGGATGTAGTTCACCTGTATACAGAGAGCACTGTGGACTCAAACAATGATGGATCTGGACCAAACTTGGCACGAATACTCAATATGCCCAAATTTGAACACTGGTGGAGTTTGGGGAAAACAGACCTTGATATCAGAGTTGTAGCTGAAAGGATTAATAATTCATCTACAACCAAAGAGCATTCTGAACCCCACCAACAACAGAATTGGGCCGAACTTCCCAAACAGAACCTATATGACCAACAGAAAATACTGTGTTTTCTGATGGTCTTTGGTGACCCCTCTGACACCTCCTCACAACCCCTCTGACCCCTCCTCAGGATCCCCCCCCCCCCGAGGATCCGACCCCCAGGTTGAGAAACACTTATCTAGAACTAGTCCCTAGCTATAAATGCCCAGTCCCTACATCACCATATAATACACTGTTCTGCACTTCATCCACTTCCCCAGCCCTATGGTACGCTGTTTGCACTATCCCTTGCCTGGCCCTTTTATAGCTTCATCATGCCAATCTTAATAATACTGACCATTGATTTTGTTGAACCATATCTGGAGCTTCAATATGATCTGTTTATACTTTTTTGTTTAGAATGTTTTTATCTGGATCGTTGTATTTTATGATACTTTTATTTTAACTGTGTTTTTGTTTTAATTGATTGCTTTTGCTTTTGTCTTGTGGACCTTCTGTCCCATATGTAAGGCACCCCAAATCCCTTTGGGAATATGGTGTCGGGGTATAAGAATAAAGCTGTTGTTATTGTTATTTATGTCCTGACTACAAAAGACCATGCAGATCCAGAATAGGTCTCCATGGCCACTTATGGACCCATCGCCAAGGCAATCACACTCGCCACAAGTGATCACCAGTGACATTACAGGTAAATAGGCATAAAATCAAACATTTACTTATAACAACCATTTGCAAGGCTTGCTAAACAGTGATTCTCCTTTTTATGAAGTACAGCTAAAGCAACTTCTTTAGAGTCCACTGTAAACACTGCACATCAAATTTGGGTAAATGTCTAAAATAAACACTAGGTAAGGTTCAGAAAACTTTTACTGTTACCAAATTTTTCAGGACCTCCCCAACCCCTCCCCCCCCTAATTGAGCTAAGTGGTCTCCTGTAATGATGTCGATTATTTGTGTGTAAATTTTGTGTGACATATGTTAAATGTATGTTGTTTTGTGTAGTTCGGGGAATATTCTATGGTTTGTTTCTGTGGGTGAAACAGAAGGGAGGCAGGGCAGAAGCTTTGAAGAGCTGTCGCCATGGCAACCAGGGCTAGAGGCTTTTAGAATGTTCAAGGTTTGAATTTTACAGAAAAAGAGCGGTTGGAAGCCAACTGCCACATGAGAGGGGGAGGAGTTCTGTTTTGTGTTAGTTGGTCCTGAGGACTGTAAGAGAACAGTTCAGTATTTTAGTTGGTCTTAAGGTCTGCAAGAGGCAGTCCAGTTTTATGGGTGTAGAGACCCTAGTTAAAGTTGGAAGAGTCCAGGGGTTTATAGAGGTTTAGTGGAAACCCTATAATATATCCCCATTGTGTTTTGTGTAACAGAATAAGTTTGTGCCTCTGAGGAAGTATAAAACCAACCAAGATTGTACCCATTTGTGTCATAATAAATTGTTTGCATCTTAAAAGAAAAACACCTCTCCTAATTCTTTTATTGGTGGTGGCCCTCAAGGTCAGTGGTCGGACCGATAAATGGTGGCAGCGTGGTCAAGTGGATACTGAGAAATTATAAATCTCTGCAGTTCAATGGTTAATAAAGGAGATAGTCTACCCTGCCATAAGACGGAAGTGGCTGAGGTAACTTCAAGGTCCCTTTGCATTGAGGGTCAGCAGTTTGGATATAGAAAGATTGTCCAGTCTGAGGCCGGTCAACAAGGGGTTGTCACATATTGGCGGCAGAGCGGTGGGATCGTATAAGAAAACTGATCCAGTGCGAAAGCAAGACTACCAGAAGAATTTGTTTAATTTCTCAGTTGAGTGACCAAAGTCGTGTGGTAGTAGGAACTTTATTAATTTAGTTTAAAGTTCTGAGGTAAAAGTTCGGCAAAATGACCACCCGGAGACAAACGAGGGCTTTGGAAGAAACAGGGCAGCCTGAGGTTCTGCAGGAAGGAGAAGACTCTGAAATTTCAGAATCAGAGTCAAGTAAAATGTCTGGAGAATGCCGGTTTAGGCTTGAGGTGATGAAACTAGAGATGCAAAGAGAAAGAGAAGAAAAGGAAAGAGAAGAGAAAGAAAAGGAGAGAGAGATACAAAGAGAAGAGAAAGAAAAGGAGAGAGAGATGCAAAGAGAAAGAGAAGAGAGAGAGGAACGTAGAGAAATGGCCAGGTTGGAGTTAGAGAGAGAAAAGTTGAATGCCTCTCAGCGTGCCAGGCCAGTTCAAGAGGTGCAGGCAGAAGTTTCTATAGACCAACTCCTGAGGAAATTCCCGAAGTATATAAAAGGGGATAGTGTGGAGAAATTTTTGGTTTCTTTTGAAAGATGTTGTTATGATTTTGAAATTGAAGAGGAGAGATGGATGACATATTTACGGCCACAGATCTGCGGTCAGTTGCTGGAGATTTATAGCGATATGGCAGAACCGGACCACAAGGTTTACCAGAAGTTTAAACAACAGGTCCAACAGAAGCTTCAGTTGACGCCAGAACATTACAGAGTTAAGTTCAGGTCCTTGAAAAAGGAGAAAACCGAAAGTTTCTGTCAGCTAGCATCAAAGCAAAGCCAGTATTTTGATAGTTGGTTAAAAGGTGCTCAAATTACCAGTTTTCAGCAACTTAAGGATCTGATGATCCTGGAACAATTTTACCAAAATGTTCCCTCAGAGTATAAATGGTTGGTTCAGGAAAGGGGTCCTGGGACACCCAGTCAAGCAGCTCTTATGGTGCATAAGATGGCTGTTGAAATATGTAGGAAGCTGGGAATGATGGAAATAAAATTCCCAACTCCACCTTAAAAGGAAAAACACAGCGGCAAGCGGAAGAACTTAGGACACTTGAAGTTTCTTGTTGCAAAGGTTGACTTCAGTTCTTTAATGTTGTAAAATTCATAAAGTATAGTCCAGTCAGCAAATATATCCACTACAAGATAAATTCTCTTGCATGGCAGTGCAAAAACACAAACATAGATACAGGAGGTTTTGTTTGCTCATGCTCCGAGACTCACAGATCCTTCTGCTACAGTAGTTTGCATCCATGAAGTGGTTCTCCAGAGAAAAACAAAACTACCACAAAACAGTAACAGGATAAACAGAGTCTTCAGTTTTCTTTGTCATTAGCCTTGGCAAAGATATCAGCGTGTCTTTTCAAACAAACTCTTTCTCCTCCTCCTTATCAGCCAAACGCTCGGCCAGACTTTCTTCTTCTTCAATTCCCCCCCACATTTAGCACAGCAGAGAGATTTTATAGCAACCAGGAAACCACTCCCCAAACACAGCTCAGCACACAGCTGATTAATTGACTACTCCACAGTGGAAATCTACTCAGATACTACAACAGGTATAAACTGTTCACTTAACTCTTTATTTCCAACACCCTCCTAAAGAGTTAAATTAAACATAACGAATCGACAAATCTAACGAAAGCAGCACCACTTAGTGGTTTGGTGAAGACATCTGCAACATTTTCTTCACTGGGAACATAATACAAACAAATCCTTTTATTCCGGACCAATTCTTGCATATTTGCATATCTTGCACCCAGATATCTAGTTCGGCTCTTAAGTCCCTCTGACTTTGCTATTGCCAAGCAAGACTGTGAATCCACAAACACATTTGCAGGTTCATTTTGTCCCATTCTCATATCTCGGATCACTCTTGTATAAATTCCATATCATTACAGGCCTCATTCAGAGCTGATAATTCTGATTCACTCGTACTTTGCGACACAAATGATTGCTTCCGAGACTTCCAACAAAATTGGAACTCCAGCTAACTTAATCAAAAAACCTGACACAGACTTTTTGTCAACCATATTTGCAAAACTACTATCCGAAAATCTTCAATACTTTCCGATGAGTTTGGACAAATCTTGAACACTTTTGAAACAGTACCTTTTAAATACCGCAACACTATTTTTACTCCAGCCCAATCCGTTTCAGTGGGATTCTCAACTTTCCTACTAAGCACCCCCACAGCGAAACTTATGTCAGGCCTAGTAGCATTTGATAGGTACAACAATCTACCCACTACTGATCTATAGACATAATTATTTAGGAAAGGTTTCCCCTCCACACTAGAAAGAAATTCTAATGCCATAGGGGTATTGGCTACTTTAGCATCAGACATCCTGGTTCTCTTTAACAATTCAACAATTTTGTCAGACTGATTCAGTCTCAGGCCATTTTAATTTTTTCAAAATTTATTCCAAGGTATTTTTTTACCAAACCTAAATCTTTAATTTTTAATTTCTCTGCCAGTTTCTTAAAAACTAGACCCACTACTTTGGAATTTTTACCCATGCACAAAATATCGTCAACAAAAACAACAACACACATCCACCTTACTACGCTGGAAATTTAAATCAGACAATACTTTGTCCAGATGCATGTTCCAATTTCGGGCACTTTGCTTCAGCCCGTACAACGATTTTTGTAATTTGTAAACACCTGAGCGCAGGTGATCTTCAAAACCAGGAATAGCAGTCATATATACACTATCATCAAGATCAGCATGTAAATATGCTGTTTCCACATCAAAATGATGGATCACCCATTTACTCTGACAGGCTACAGATAAAGCTAGTCTTAAAGTTTCTGTTTTCACAGTGGGGCTAAACACATCATCATAGCTCTCCAAATATTGTTGTTCGAAACCGCGAGCGACTAGTCTCACCTTGAACACAAAACCATCCTGCTCTGATACCTTCCGCTTATATACCCATCTACAACTGACAGGCTTAACTTCTGATGGAACCTCGGAAACCTCCATAACTCCTAGATCCATTAAAGAGTTAAACTCTTTTTCCATAGCTTTCCTCCAATTATCTTGTTCAGATATTGGCCTTTTTAACATGTCTTTGTAGCCCACAGGCTCTGTCCAGTTTGCATCCTCCATAACCAGACCAACTTGCAAACGATCCGGTGGAACACCAATATTAGACCTGGAAGACCTTCGAGGAACTACGTCAACCTGCTCATCTTTGCTTTCAGTTTCCCCTCCAGAAGTCACACTTTCTTCATTCTGAAGAGAACCCTCTTCCTTTACTTCCATAGAATCCGAACTAACTTGTTCTCAAAAGGCATGAAAATCTCATGATTAGCATGGATCTTCTCCCAACGGGTGTTTTCTTCAAATTTAGCATTCCTGGAAATAGTTACTCGACTACCACTACTCCAGAACCGATAACCTTTTGATTCAGAAGAGTATCCCAAAAGACCATTTGTTTCCATGCTTGTTCATTTTTCCTCCTCTGTTCAGAAGGAACTAAAACATAAGCAGTACTTCCAAATATTCTTAAAAACTCAAATCTGGATTCTTTCCATAAAACAGAAAATAAGGAACTTGTACAACACTTCTGGACCATAATCTATTGGTTACAAAACTGGCGTTTGCTACCGCCTCTGCCCAAAACCTATTAGGCATCTCTGCGTCTGCCAGCATACTTCTTCCCATGCTGCGCAACGTACCAATCCATCTTTCTGCAATCCCATTTTCCTGGTGGACATATGCATTTGATAATCTGTGCTTTATCCCATATTTCTTAAATAAAGCATTCATCTTTTTGTTAACAAATTCTCCACCTCTATCTGACTGAACAGATTTTACACGGTGTTCTGGGAATTGAGTTCGCATAAGCCTTAACCATTCGTCAACTTTTTGTACAACTTGAGATTTTCTCGAAGAAAGAACACAAAATTATAACGAGAAAAGTCATCCACCAAAATGAGAAAATAACGAGAACCCACTAAAGAATTTGTAAATGGGCCACATAAATCCATATGTACCAAAGAGAGAATTTCACTAGTCTCTCTGGAACTTGTCTTAGCCACCCCGGTGGCTTTTAACTTTGTCTTCATGCATATAGTACAGTCCAAGTACTTATTGCATTTACATATATCCAAACCTGTTTTATTCACAGTTTGGATGATTCTATCCCATCCACAATGACCTAGCCTTCTATGCCATAGATGAACACATTTGTTATGAATCGGCTGTCCATTACCTGGGCAATTCTCAACATCTACACATCCTACAGATACATTTACATTTTTAGTAGAAAAGACCATTTTCTTCCTTGATTACAATCCTAACTCCATAAGAATTTCTGATTAAACATTCACCTTTTCAAAGATAACAGCATAACCCATTTTCATCAATTCTTTAACACTTAAGATGTTATATGCCAGATTATTAACATGCAAGACCTCATTTAACTTTAAAGCAAGTTTTTCAATAAAAACAGCCCCAGCCCTATTTACACTTGCTCTCTGACCATTTGCCAAAGTGATAGAGGTCACTGGAGCTTCGTGCAAATCATGAAGCAAAGATAAAGCTTTAGTTAAACTTCGAGTGGCTCCAGAATCAATCACCCAAGAACTAGCTAAACAGCTATCATCCACAACATGGGCAATTAAATTCCCGGGCGGGGGGTCCTATTGGGGTGGTGACTGGGAGGGGAAGATGCGGGAAAGGGAGACCCAAAGTACGGATTCGGCCTAGAATTTGTGATGGACCTAAACCACTAATTCGACCTGGACGAGAGCGTCATAAAATTCCACTTCGGCCAAAAATTTGTGCAAGAACTTTGATAAATTTAAATCGGGCTCCTGACAAAGCTAAGCTGAGTACTCAGGAAGGCGGTCCCTCCCGGTTGAAAATGGTGCTGTTCAATGCCAGGTCAGTCAATGGTAAAACATCAACAATACAAGATCTAATTCGTGAAGAACAAGCTGACCTGGCCTGTATAACGGAGACCTGGTTGGACGAGGCTGGGGGGGGTTAATCTCTCCCAGCTTTGCCCACGGGTTACTCCGTACAGCACCAAGCGAGACCGGGAGGGCGGGAGGGGGGTTGTGGTCTATAAGGATTCCATCCCCTTGACCAGGTGCCCCATCCCACAGTCAACCACGTTCGAATGTGTCGGCCTAAGGATTGGTGACCGGGACAGGATAGGGATTCTGTTAGTGTACCGACCACCTCGCTGCACTACAGTCTCCCTACCTGAGCTGGCCGGAGTGGTCTCGGGCCTGGCCGTGGAGTCTCAGCGGCTCATTGTGCTGGGAGACTTCAACGTCCATGCCGAGACCACTCTATCAGGAGCGGCTCAGGACTTCATGGCCGCCATGGCAACCATGGGCCTGTCCCAGTTAATATCGGGTCCCACCCATAGTGCAGGACACACTTTAGATCTGGTTTTCTGTCAGGGATGGGATGAAAGTGGCGGAGTGGAGGAACTGACCATCGTTCCTTGCCATGGACCGACCACCACCTGATCAGGTTTAGACTCACTGGGCCTTTCCACCTCCGCAGGGGTGGTGGACCTACTAGAATGGTCCGCCCCAGGAGACTTATGGATCCGAACGGATTCCTGACGGCTCTTGGGGATTTTCCCGCCTCCTCGGTAAGTGACCCTGTCGAGGCTCTTGTCTCACTCTGGGACAGGGAGATGACAAGGGCTATTGACACGATTGCTCCAGAACGCCCCCTCTTGAGTAACCGAGCTAAACCAGCTCCTTGGTACACCGAGGAGCTGGCAGCAATGAAGCGAAAAAAGAGGAGGCTAGAGTGCGTGTGGCGTCGGAAACGGAGCGCGGATCAGCTCAGGCGCGCCTGGTCTCCTATTTGAGGACCTATGACGCAGCAATGTGCCGCACAAAAAACATCTATTGCGGCAAGGTGGCCGCCGCGAAGAACCGCCCAGCGGAACTGTTTCGAGTCGTTAGGGGTCTTTTAAATCCGCCTCAGTGCGAGATCCCTGGCGGCTCGGGCGGTGCGCTGTGATGAGTTTGCCAAGGTCATGCGGATAAGGTGGCTCTGATCCGTTCTGATTTCGATACCACTTTAACGGCAGTCTCTGAGGATGTGACACGAGCACCTGCTTGTCCGGTTTTAATGGATTCGTTTCAATTGGTTCAGCTTGAGGATGTGGACAAGATCCTTGGAGAGGTGAGGCCCACTACATGCATCCTAGACCCCCTGCCCATCCTGGCTGATTAAGGAAGCCAGAGGGGTTTGGCAGAGTGGGTGAAGGTGGTGGTTAATGCCTCCCTTCGGGAAGGCATCATTCCAGCCAGCTTAAAGCAAGCTGTTATAAAACCGCTGTTGAAGAAACCTTCACTGGACCCCACTCAATTAGTGAACTATCGGCCAGTTTCCAATCTCCCCCTATTTGGGCAAAGTCATGGAACGTGTGGTGGCCTCGCAACTCCAGGGGTTCTTGGTGGACACTGATTATCTTGATCCGGCACAGTCTGGCTTTAGGCCGGGACATGGGACTGAGACAGCCTTGGTCGCCTTGGTAGATGATCTACGCCGGAACTTGATAGGGGAGTGTGTCCCTGTTGGTTCTGCTAGACCTCACAGCGGCGTCCGATAGCGTTGACCACGTTCTCCTTCTGGGTCGCATGTCAGATATGGGGATAGGGGGTACTGCCTTGCAGTGGCTCCAGTCCTTCCTGGAAGGTCGTACCCAGAAGGTGTCATTGGGTGACACCTGTTCGGCTCCACAGCCGTTGTCCTGTGGAGTCCCTCAGGGTTCAGTACTGTCCCCGATGTTGTTTAACATCTACATGAAACCGCTGGGAGAGATCATTCGGAGTTTGAGTAAGGTGTTATCTGTACGCAGATGATGTCCAGATCTGTCACTCCTTTCCACCTGTCACCAAGGAGGCTGTCCAGACCTTGAACCGGTGCTTGGCCGCTGTGTCGGACTGGATGAGGGCTAGCAAATTGAAACTAAATCCAGACAAGACAGAGGTCCTCCTGGTCAGTCGTAAGGCCGAACAGGGCATAGGGTTACAGCCTGTGTTGGACGGGGTTACACTCCCCCTGAAGACGCAGGTTCGCAGCTTGGGAGTGATCCTGGACTCAGCGCTGAGCCTGGAACCCCAGGTCTCGGCGGTGGCCAGGGGAGCCTTTGCACAGTTGAGACTCGTGCGCCAGCTGCGCCCGTACCTTGGGAAGTCTGATCTGGCTACGGTCGTCCATGCTCTGGTCACATCCCGAATAGATTACTGCAACGCACTCTACGTGGGGCTGCCTTTGAAGACAGTTCGAAATTGCAATTAGTCCAGCGGGCGGCAGCCAGATTACTAACGGGAGCTACATACAGGAGCATACCACCCCCTGTTGTGTCAGCTCCACTGGCTGCCTGTCCACCCGGGCTCAATTCAAAGTGCTGGTTTTGACCTTTAAAGCTCTATACGGTTCTGGCCCAGCTTACTTTTCCGAACGCATCAGCCGCTACGTCCCATCCCGTAACCTAAGATCATCCGGGGAGGCCCTGCTCTCGCTCCCGCCGACTTCTCAGATGCGGTTGGTGGGGACGAGGGACAGGGCCTTCTCGGTGGTGGCCCCCCGCCTGTGGAACGCGCTCCCTATGGAGGTACGGTCCACCTCATCCCTCCTGGCATTCAGGAAAAAGGTAAAATCCTGGCTCTGGGACCAGGCGTTCCCACACCAGCACTAAGCAGCATGTTAGATGGGATTTTAATGGAAGGGAGGAAGAGGGTCAATGTTTTTATGGTTGAATATTGTTTTAAATTGGAATGATTGTAGATGTTGCTGAGGGACTGTATTTTAATGTCTTAATGTATTTTAATGTGTTGTGGGGTTTGGGGTTTTACGCTGTTGATGTGGCATCGAATTGTGCCGTGCTGTAAGCCGCTCTGAGTCCCCCCCTCGGGGGTTGAGAAGAGCGGGGTAAAATCCTGAAATAAATAAATAAATAAAAATCAGAGCTTCTATCTCTGGGCTTTGTAAAACTATGTTTCACATTTTTCTTTTGAGTATTCATTGGGGGCTTTTTACAATCTCTTGCAAAATGTCCTTTTTCTGAACAACGCCAGCAACTTAAATTTTTATGAGCTTTAGCTATGCAAGCTGCCTCAGACTCATAAACAGGCTTATGACAGTCAACAAAAATATCAAAACCTTTTCCCAAACTCCCCAACAAAATAAGAGCTCTCAAGTCTTCTTCAAACTGCAATCTGCGTTGCTCCAAATCAGAAAAGATAGACAGCATAGCATTCACATGATCTTCTATGCATCCACTCTCAAATCGAAGAGAAAACAGTTTCCTGCAAAGAACAATTTTCGAGCCAGCACTAGGTCTCTGATAAAGAGTTTTATAGCAATCCCAAACTTCCTTGGCATGCTCTAATCTTCTCACATGGACAAGTTGCTGGTCTTCGACCCCAAGCAGAATAAAGGCTCTGGCTTTTTGGTCCATTTCCAGTTCCTCATCGTCACCATCAGCTGGGAGGGCATTCACAGCTTTCCACAAACTTTGTGTGATGAGATAGCATTTCATCTTCTCAGCCCATGTAAGATAATTTCGACCATTCAGTTTCTGAAACGCCAACTTGAACATTTCAGTCATCTGTAAACTTCAGGACTGTAAACAATTACAACAAAAAGTGTCCAAATACTTTACTCCAGAAGACAAACCTCCTACTCCCGAGTAGAAAGAAAAATTTACTCCCGAGTAGAACTTCCAAACTTTGTCCTCTTACTCTCGAGTAGAAAGAAAAATTTACTCCCGAGTAGAACTTCCAGAAACAACATCGTCCATAGACGTGCTGGGCCCATAACCTGATGAAATATGTAGGAAGCTGGGAATGATGGAAATAAAATTCCCAACTCCACCTTAAAAGGAAAACACAGCGGCAAGCGGAAGAACTTAGGACACTTGAAGTTTCTTGTTGCAAAGGTTGACTTCAGTTCTTTAATGTTGTAAAATTCATAAAGTATAGTCCAGTCAGCAAATATATCCACTACAAGATAAATTCTCTTGCATGGCAGTGCAAAAACACAAACATAGATACAGGAGGTTTTGTTTGCTCATGCTCCGAGACTCACAGATCCTTCTGCTACAGTAGTTTGCATCCATGAAGTGGTTCTCCAGAGAAAAACAAAACTACCACAAAACAGTAACAGGATAAACAGAGTCTTCAGTTTTCTTTGTCATTAGCCTTGGCAAAGATATCAGCGTGTCTTTTCAAACAAACTCTTTCTCCTCCTCCTTATCAGCCAAACGCTCGGCCAGACTTTCTTCTTCTTCAATTCCCCACATTTAGCACAGCAGAGAGATTTTATAGCAACCAGGAAACCACTCCCCAAACACAGCTCAGCACACAGCTGATTAATTGACTACTCCACAGTGGAAATCTACTCAGATACTACAACAGGTATAAACTGTTCACTTAACTCTTTATTTCCAACAATGGTGACATTGAGAGAGGGAGTTTGTAGGGCTGAAGGCTACAAACCAGTGGAGAAACCTTCTTTTAAGAAACCATACAAAGTGTTGCCACAGTATCAAGAGGCTAAAAATGCTGCAGGAGAGTACGCTCGTTACAGAAGGCCTGAGGAGAAAAATTACCTCAGAGATGGCTCCCTCAGTAGTGGAAATCGTCCAAGCTTTGATATGGCTAAGAGAATGTGTTTTTCATGCGGCAAGTTGGACATATGAAAGCACAATGTTATCTACATAGTAAGGAAAAATCTTCCTTATGTATAACTCCAATATTAGAAAAGAGTTCTGAGAAGGGGCTTGAGTCTAATAAAGGAAAGAGTTCTTCGAACCAATGCAAATACATAATCCCTCAGAAAAACAATGCCTTTTTGTTTTGTTGGAAACAGATAAAGATGATTACTTTGAACCACTCATAGTTGGTCAAAACGAAATATTAGGATGGAGGGGACACCGGATCGGAGGTTTGTGTGATTCGCCCTGAACATGTGCCAGAGGCATTCAGAAAACCTGTGTCTCAGCTTAGGCTAAAAGGAGTAGGGGCAGTGTTGTCCGACGTTGTGTCTTTGCCAATCCAATATAAAAATTGGAAAGGATTTTGGGATTTTGCAATATATGAGGACATTCCTTTTGATTGTTTGTAATGATATTGTAAGGAAGATCAAGTATTTAACAAGAGATGATCAGTTAACTGAAGGTCCAGTTAAACAGCAAGATGTTTCTTGTTTACCAGTTGATATTATCCCTGAAGAAAATCCTGAGACAAGTTCAAATATAATAGAGTTAGTTAAAACAGGAGCAGGAGAAGGGGATATTGCTAATGAGCAAAAGGCAGATGAAACACTGAGATCTTTATTTACTGCGGCTCAGGATGAGACGAAAGTCTTATCAAAAGAAAATCCTTCGAGATTTGTAGTTAAAGGACGAGTGTTGTATAGAGAGACCATGTGTGTAAAGTCTCCAGGAGGAACTAGTTCTTGTACACAAATAGTTGTGCCCCAAGCTTATAGGGAACAACTTATGAATTTGGCACACGCAAGCACACAAGGTGGCCATATGGGAATTCGCGCACCACACAGCGCATCACCAGAAATTTCTTTTGGCCCAATATGTATCAGCACATTAAAGAGTTTTGTCAATCGTGTGTGATACATGTCAGCGTGTCGGAACAGGGAAAGACAAGACCAAGGTTCCCTTAATTCCTATGCCACTAATTGGAGAACCCTTTTATCGTGTGGGGATCGATATTGTGGGACCCTTACCAAAGGCAAGCCGTAGAGGACGTCGATAGATCCTGACTTTGATGGGCTATGCCACAAGATACCCAGAAGCAGTGGCATTGACTAATATTGATACAACCACAGTGGCAAACGCCTTGTTGTCTATATGGGGAAGAACAGGATATCCCAAAGAACTGGTTTCAGATTTGGGAACCCAGTTTACGTCAAGATTGATGGAAAGACTGTTGGAGATGTGTGGAGTTAAACATTTGACATCATCCGCTTACCATCCACAAACTAATGGTCTTGTGGAAAACCTAAATAAGACCTTAGTAAGAATGATCAAGGCGTACACTCAACAACATCCAGCCGATTGGGATGAGAAACTACAGCAACTCCTGTTTGCATGCAGAGAGACTCCACAAGGCAGTACAGGATACAGCCCTTTCGAGTTACTCTTTGGAAGGAAGGCGAGAGGTCCGCTTGATCTAGTGAGAGAGCACTGGGAGACTTCCTCGGTTGCAGAGCCAGTTCCAGTGAGTCGGTATCTACAAAATCTACGGGAGACGATGGAGATGGCAAGAGTTATCGCTCAAGACAACCTTGCAGCAGCACAGCAGAAACAGAAGACCTGGTATGATCAATCAGCCCGGGAGAGATCCTTCGACGTTGGTGATAAAGTACTATATTTGATCCCGGAAAGAGTCAACAAACTTCAATTGAAATGGACAGGACCATGGACAGTTGTTAAGCGTGCCAGCAGAGTTAACTACTTGATACAAGAATTACAATCAGGACTGGAAAAACTGGTGCATGTTAACTTGCTTAAACCTTATGTTGAAAGATCAGTAGATGTATGTATAATAGTTAATGAAGAAGTAAATGGATCGTTTCATTTCTGGGAAGGGAATAGGAAGGCTGACAAGAGTGTGAGTCAGGTAAAGCTTGATGAAGGGCTGACTTGCAAACAGCAGGAGCAACTTAGAGAACTGCTCCATAAGTATAAAAAATTTGTTTTCGGATTTACCGGAAGAGTAGAAGGAGTGCAACATCAAATTATAACAGGGAGACGCCTTACCCATTGCGTCTACTCCCTATCGAGTCACAGGGAAACTCGTAGAGTGTGTTGATAGAGAAGTTCAGGAAATGCTGGATATGGGGATTATAGAACCATCCAGTAGTCC
>JARBWK010002865.1:0-13873 GCA_030556195.1 Anolis apletophallus | reverse complement strand
AAATCTCCAGCAACTGACCACAGATCTGTGGCCGTAAATATGTCATCCATCTCTCCTCTTCAATTTCAAAATCATAACAACATCTTTCAAAAGAAACCAAACATTTCTCCACACTCTCCCCTATTATATACTTTGGGAATTTCCTCAGGAGTTGGTCTATAGAAACTTCTGCCTGCACCTCTTGAACTGGCCTGGCACGCTGAGAGGCATTCAACTTTTCTCTCTCTAACTCCAACCTGGCCATTTCTCTACGTTCCTCTCTCTCTCTTCTCTTTCTCTTTGCATCTCTCTCTCCTTTTCTTTCTCTTCTCTTTGCATCTCTAGTTTCATCACCTCAAGCCTAAACCGGCATTCTCCAGACATTTTACTTGACTCTGATTCTGAAATTTCAGAGTCTTCTCCTTCCTGCAGGACCTCAGGCTGCCCTGTTTCTTCCAAAGCCCTCGTTTGTCTCCCGGTGGTCATTTTGCCGAACTTTTTACCTCAGAACTTTAAACTAAATTAATAAAGTTCCTACTACCACACGACTTTGGTCACTAAACTGAGAAATTAAACAAATTCTTCTGGTAGCCTTGCTTTCGCACTGGATCAGTTTTCTTATACGATCCCACCGCTCTCCGCCAATATGTGACAACCCCTTGTTGACCGGCCTCAGACTGGACAATCTTTCTATATCCAAACTGCTGACCTCAATGCAAAGGGACCTGAGTTACCTCAGCCACTTCCGTCTTATGGCAGGGCAGACTATCTCCTTTATTAACCATTGAACTGCAGAGATTTATAATTTCTCAGTATCCACTTGACCACCCTGCCACCATTTATCTGTCCGACCACTGACCTTGAGGGCCACCACCAATAAAAGAATTAGGGAGAGGTGTTTTTCTTTTAAGATGCAAACAATTTATTATGACACAAATGGGTACAAATCTTGGTTGGTTTTATACTTCCTCAGAGGCACAAACTTATTCTGTTACACAAAACACAATGGGGATATATTATAGGGTTTCCACTAAACCTCTATAAACCCCTGGACTCTTCCAACTTTAACTAGGTCTCTACACCCATACAACTGGACTGCTCTCTTGCAGACCTTAAGACCAACTAAAATACTGAACTGTTCTCTTACAGTCCTTAAGACCAACTAACACAAAACAGAACTCCTCCCCCTCTCATGTGGCAGTTGGCTTCCAACCGCTCTTTTCCAACTGTAAAATTCAAACCTTGAACATTCTAAAAGCCTCTAGCCCTGGTTGCTATGGCGACAGCTCTTCAAAGCTTCTGCCAAGCCTCCCTTCTGTTTCACCCACAGCAACAATCCATAGAATATTCCTCCGAACTACACAAAACAACATACATTTAACATATGTCACACAACATTTACACACAAATAATCGACATCATTACAGGCTATCTTTTAATTCTTCTCCAAATTTATGTAAGAAATGGTTTGCTTTTTCTTCAGATGTGATCCAATATTGTCTTCCTTTATAGGTAATCATAAGGCCTTCCAGTTTTTCCCACCTGTATCTGATTTTGTTTCTTTTTAGTATATCCGTTAAAAAGTAATACTTTCTCCTTCTCTCCATAATTTCAGGGGGTATCTCCTTCAAGATCATTATTTCCTTGCCTTTATATTGTCCATTTCTATTTTTCTTCCAACGTAAAAGATCGTCCCTAATACTTTTCAAGGTGTAATTTGCTATTATATCTCTGGGCGTCTTATTTCTCCTAGCGTATGCAGAATTAATTCTGTATACCCTATCGATCTTTCCTTCCAGGTAGGCCTCGGGGGTGTCCAAAATCTTTGCTGTTATAGCTGTTATTATATCTTTGAGTTTTTCTTGTTCCTCCTCTTCCAATCCTCTAAAACGGATCTGATATTCTCTCTGCGAGTATTCCAGCTGTAGATGTCTATCTTCAATTTCATTTATTTTTGTCTCCGTTTCTTTTACTTTCTCCGTGTTAACTCTTTGCTTTTTCTTTAAGTCATTATAATCCTTCTTTAGATCTCCTATTTCTTCTTTCATTTCTTTCATTTTTGTATTCATTTCTTGTACATCTTTTTTCATATCTTTCACTTCGCCTTTTATATCCTTCAGATCCCCTTTCAATTCATCTTTCATTTTTTTTCTCTCTTCGTCACCTCTTTGTATAAGTTTTCTAATATCTTTCATTTCTGCAAGCAAATCTTTTAGGACACTCTACCCAAATCCTCCTACCCCTGCTCCAGAGTTCCTACGTACTGTTTCATTTTTCTTTTCTTTCTCTTGACGTCCCCTTGTAGTCATGGTTATCATTTATTCCAATCTTGCTCCAGAGATATACACCTTATATATATTCCACCAAATTAACACTTTTGCAGAGTTAATTTTAATTCTTTATGACCTCTCTGACTGTGTCGCTCTCCTCTTCCTTGTTTTTCTCCCTTCCGTATTTTATTTCACTTACTATAAGTAATTGTATCAGTGGTTATTGGGGGGGGGTTCCGTCGAATACTTCCCAAGGCTCTTGGATCATTCATTCTTTCTCCTCACCAGCTCCTCGCCAGCTGCCTTTCCCCGTCTCTTCGCACCTCACCCTTCCTCTCCTCCTGGTGATGGTGAACCTCTTTCTCCAGCTATCACTGTCAAAAGCATTGGTGTCATTTTTGACTCGTTATTGACTATGAAGGCCCAGGTCTCTGCCATCATTAAGTTTTTAATGACCCCTTCCAAGCACATTTCTTCCACCTGTTCCTCAGTTGTGACCATTCAAACATTCTTTGCATATGCACACCATGGAGGCACTGGAGAAAATGGCAGCTCTCTTTAACTTCTTCAAAGTACAATATAAATTCACTGTATGCATTAGTTTATGTTTCATTCTACCTAATTGTTGAAAGAACGTGCATGAATGTCCTTGATGAGAAATGATGTGTTGACACACTGACTCTATCCCATTACTGTTTTCAAGCTAGAACGTATTTTATATTACTGGCTACCAGCATACCTAAAACACTTTCTACTGATTCTGTGAATTTTTATTATTTTGAACTGTAAATGAATAACTAACTCAAAATAAGATGAGATGCTTACTTCCACAACAGCCTTTTCTCCATTTGTGAATCTCTTACTTTTGTTGAAATCCGAGGCTACATGCTGTGAATATCTTCTGCTTCTGAGACTTTAATTAAGATTCAGGGTTCAAAACGAGCCTCTGATTTGTGAATTTATTAACATCAGATAGGTACATAAAAGTGTGGATTAGGAAAATTTAGCCAAATTCACATATTCTGGATATTAACTGTCTAGACTGCCAGCAAATCTCACATGGTAAAATTATGAGTCCAAAATTAGTCCAAAATTTCCAGGAAAACTAATGTCCCCATACAGAGTATCAGCTAAGCAATTTACAGGCTACAGCAACCTCCTTAAAAATGGCTTTAAAATATATGCATAATATAGTGTTGGGGAAAGGTAAGTTTCACACATTACCATTGGTTTTTGTTTTTTTTAGTAAAGCAGTGTTATTTTAGAAATATATTTATTTGAAATGTTGTGATTACACAGTGCAGAATGGGATAAAAAGGGTTAGTGATGGAAAGGGAAAAAAAGGAAAAAGACAAAAAGTAGGTAATGGAAATAAAAAGAATAAACAGGAACAGTAGATTCGGAGAAATTAAATTGATTTGACTTGGCTTGAGAGAATGAGTGGGTCGGAAGAAATGAACTGGAGGAAATTAAGAGCAATGAGTCAGAATCTGAAAGGGTGTGGAAAGAAAAGAACTGGAAGTGACAGAAAGTCTTTATATTGTGCTTAGTGAGTGGCACTAAGCACAATATGAGAATTGGTGCTTTTCTGTAAAGGAGAATCGCACAAAACATCTGACAGTTGCAGACCAAATTTGTGCATCTCATTTTACATCTAAAGTACTTTTTAAAAAGTGCCATCTTGATGCCTCAGACTCCTGAATTTGTTGCTCTCATATCATAGAAGTTGAAGGAAAGTCAATTCCAAATACTGGTTACAAGTGCTGCTTACAACATGAATGTTGCCTCTCATCTGCATTTTCTTAGATCAGTGTTTCCCAACCTTTTTTGAGCCACAGCACACTTTTTACATTTTCAAAATCCTGGGGCACACCACCAACCAAAATGACACAAAATGACACTCTAACACAGTAATACATATCGTTAATACGTTTTTAAAATGTATGTATACACTCAGTGTGACACCTGGGCCTGTTTCCATGAACTCAACATAGATACCCTGGCAGGAATGGCAGAAAGACACAAACTTCCCACACAGAACTCCCATAACCAAGAGAAAATGCTATAATAGTTTGGTGGGCATTGACCTTGAGTTTTGGAGTTGTAGTTCACCTATATCCAGAGAGCACTGTGGACTGAAACAATGTTGGATCAGGACCAAAGTTGGCATGAATACTCAATATGCCCAAATATGAACGCAGATGGAGTTCAGGGGAAATAGACCTTTGGGAGTTGTAGTTGCTGGGATTTATAGTTCCCCTACAATCAAAGAGCATTCTGAACCCCACCAATGATAGAACTGGGCCAAACTTCCCACACAGAACCCCCAGAGGCAAGAGGAGGTCTCTACTTGGGGAAAGGGAGGCGGGCCTTCCCAATGCATGGAGAGGGAGAGACCAAGTAGACAACGGGTGGGGAGGGGGGTGTTTGTAATTTTGTGCCTTTGTCAAGGCAGGTTTCTTAGGGTTTTTAGACTCCCCCCCCCCCCGCGGAGGTTCGAATTTCCCACAGCACACCTGATGACCGCTCACAGCACACTAGTATGCCCCGGCACACTGGTTGGGAAACATTGTCTTAGAGGACCACCTAGTTTGCGGTTGATGACTTCCAGGCTGGTAACCATTAGGAAAGGAGGGTTATTTCTTTCTTGTTGAGGGCCACAAAATAACACTTTTGATATATTCAAAGATGGTTTCCTATCTTCTGGTGCTGAGCAGGACACTGATCAGTGTTGAAGATTCAACTGTTAGTTTAATGCATGAAAAGGGACAAGGGCGCATTCTTTGCCTCATGCAGGGAATAGTTCGGCCTAGTCCAAGGGTCAGGAACCTTTTTGGCTCAGAGAGCCATGAAAGCAAAATATTTGGAAATTTATTTCAGTAAGAGCCATATAATATATATAATATATTTAAAGACCAAATTCAACTAAATGTGAGTCTATACGTACATACTATGAGAAAAAGATTCCCCCGGCAGAATGACGGGACACTTCAGACCTGGCTCTGCAAAAGGCACGCTCAGGACTCTGGGAAGGAAGAGAAGACGGAAGGAAGAGGGAAGAAAGAAAGACAGACAGAGGAAATAAAAGAGGGAGGGGGAGAGGAAGAAAGAAAAGAAGAACAAACTATGGAAAAGTTAGAAAAGAAAAGCAGAAGAGAGACAAGGAGGGGAGAAGAAGGAAGTAAATGGGAAGGGAGGAAAGGGTGGGAAAAAGAAAGGAAAGGGAGTGAGGAGAAAGTAAAATAATGAAGGGAAAAGAAGAAAAGAAAGAAGGGGAGAGAAAGGTAAGTGAAAAGAAAGGAAAGAGAAGGAAAGGAAGACTTGGGGGAAAAGAATAGAAGAGGAAGGAAGGAAGGAAGGGGGAAGAAGGGAGGGAGAATGGAGGAAAGAAGGAAGGAGGGAGAGGGAGGGAGGGAAAAGGAAGGAGAGAAGGAAAGAGTGGAAGGGGAAGGAAGGAACGATGAGGGAGGGAGGAAAGAAGGTAGGGAGAGAGTGAGGAAAAAGAACGAAAGAAAAAGAGAGGGAAAAATAAAGGAAGAGGAAGGAAGGGTTGCAACCTAGACCTAGAGGATCCCTCAGTAAACCACCACAAAGCAGTCGTGATTAAATTCTTTATTTAGAATAAGTAGGAAAAAGGAAAGAGATAAAAATATAGTCCACTGATGCCTTTCAGCATCCAAGTATTGCAAGGCAATAGTTCTAACAGAGTTCAGAGATCCAATAAATAAATAATCTTGAAGACCCAATGGGCTAAAATCCAGGATTAGTCCTTGGCAAACGATGACTTGGCTGAATACTTGAGTACCGTGGCGTGGAGGCTCTGCGGCCTGGTTCTGAACTTGAGTTCCATGGAGCTTGACAATGAAAGCTTAACGTTGGTGAGAGATCTCGAGCGCCAATGGGAACCAACTTAAATCGGTCCCCCATTGTTTTGGCCTTGGAGGCGTTGACTTCGGCGCAACTCTTTCTCAGGAACAGTTTGTGGGCCTGACTTTCCCAAGCTTCCCGAGGAAGGCAAATATGTCAGCCCGTTAGCGGCTACACCTGGAGAAGAGGGGGGAAGCGAGGTTTTGCCTTCCCAGCTCTCTTTATCAGTTTGGGAAGAAAGAAGGCTGCGTCTGGCCTTGACCGCTGGCTGACGTGGAGGCCTCTGCAAAGGTTTTTTCTCAAACCTGGCTGGCGCCTGGGATTTAACATGGCTTCTATCTGGCTTGGCTATGGAGTCAGGCTGGGGCATGACAGGAAGGAAGGAAGGAAGGAAGGAAGGATGGAAGGAAGGGGGAGGAGGGTGCGGGGACAAGGCGGACCTTGGTGTCGACGTCGACGAGGCAATCCCTCCAGAAGGCGTCGAAAAGGCCATGGCTCTTGAGCTGCCCGATGATGAGGGCGATGAGCTGGGCATCCCCCGGGGGCAGCGAGGCTGGGTATGCAGCGCCAAGGCCAGGCCGGCCTCCCCCATCCTCCTGATGGAGGACGAAGAGAAAGATGAGGGTGAGGTGCTGCCGCCGGGCTCCGCGATCCCCAGCGAAGAGGGCGCAGGGCCCCGAGAACAGCGGGGGATGAGGAAGAGGCAGCAATGGCAGCACAGAAACAGCAGTCGCGGTGCATTTGCATCACTCCTCCCCACTGCATGCTCGGAAACCGAGGCCCAGGCTGCTCTGGAGAGCCAGATGCAATCATGAAAAGAGCCACACCTGGCTCCCGAGCCATAGGTTCCTGACCCCTGGCCTAGTCCTTTATGCTGTCTTTCTATAAGACAATATATTCTGCTCCTTAATCTGATATTTTAGATTGCTACTTTGGGTCGGGGTGGGTTTTGGTGACAACAAAGCCACATTTCATATACTCAAATGTATTATTCTCAGTCAATATTAACACAGGGGATAAAAGTCTCAGATTACATGGAAACCCTCTTTTGAAAGCCTAGCACTGCCATAACACACTGGATGATTTTTAAATTAGTGCTTAATTTTAATCAGAACTTGCATGTAGTAAGTTACAGATGGAACACTTTACCAACATAGGCAGAAAGGAAGCCATAACGAAATTATAACTGATGAGTAACACTAAGTAAGTCCAATTGCACTCTAAGCCATCATAATGAATAGCAATTTTGAGTTCTCATTTAAGGTAATTTCTGAACATTTCAGAGGTGTCTTTCAAGCCATTCTATCAATCCCAAAATTTTCTTCCCCAAATGATGGGAAAATAGAAACAATTAACACCACGAGGAACTTTTTTAAACAATGCAATGTATAATGGCAGGAAAAAAACCCACTTTTCCAATACACTAAAATAGGTAATGAGGATAGAATACTTTTAGACAGTAACTTTCCATCCTTTGGCAAAGTAATATGTAGCCCACCTCTTGTAAAAAAATTCTAACAAATTTTCTGTGTTAACACCTTGTGAGTGCAGAAAAAATCGTAAACGGCATTAATGAATTTATATGGAGACTCATGCCCATTTCATTGTGCTTCATCACTGAAGTTTGGTCTAATTTCTTGCATTTTGAGATACTATATATCAGGGCTGTCCAACTGGCGGCCCGGGGTCGATATCGCCCCCAGCCCCTTCCCTACGCCCCCTAAGCTTTTTAATAAAAAATAAAAATTGAAAAATAAAATAATTTTTTTTTAAAAAAAAACCTACTTCCGGGTTTGGAGCACGTATCGCCAGAATACGCAGTCGAGACGGGATTTCGCTGTCCACGCGAGATCACGCTGGCATTGGCAGCGAAATCCCGTGTGGATTATGTATTCTCGCGATACTCTTCGGCTACTCTACTACTGGATCGCTGAGGCCCACAGTCGTGATTAGGACCTTCTTCGACTCAGTCGGTCGTCGCCCCTCTCGTTGTCCGGTACTCCTGGATCCTGCGCATTTGGAAAGGTAGGCCGAAGCAGGGGCTCCTCAGGGGCTCCTGATTCCCTCCCCCATCTCCCTCATGTATTAAATATAAAATTAAATATATTTTAAGATGAAATAAGGGAGATGGGATACATAAAATAAGGGGAGGGGAGGATGGAATTAAATATATTTAATATTAAATTAAAATAAGGGGAGAGGGGAGGATGGAATTAAATATATTTAATATTAAATTAAAATAAGGGGAGAGGGGAGGATGGAATTAAATATATTTAATATTAAATTAAAATAAGGAGAGAGGAGGATGGAATTAAATATATTTAATATTAAATTAAAATAAGGGGGGAGATGGGAGGATGGAATTAAATATATTTAATATTAAATTAAAATAAGGGGAGAGGGAGGATGGAATTAAATATATTTAATATTAAATTAAAATAAGGGGAGAGGGAGGATGGAATTAAATATATTTAATATTAAATTAAAATAAGGGGAGAGGGGAGGATGGAATTAAATATATTTAATATTAAATTAAAATAAGGGGAGGGGGCACCGGGGGAGAGGGCGGAGCCGGGGGCGGGGTGGGGCGGGGTGGAGCTGGCGGGGCAGACCCTACATTTTGGGTCATCAGTGACCGGAATTCAGGCCCCTGGGCCGGTAGAAGTTGGACAGCCCTGCTATATATATAAGAATCCCAACTATCACCCAAGTCAAAAAATAAAGCACAATTAAAGTCCTGTAACACCATGCAAAAAGAATCTGCAAACACCACCTCCTCCAAGGTGAACAGAACCACCTTACCTGGCCTCTACAGGCCAATGGATACTCCACCACAGACAGTAGAAGAGCTGCAAGGCCAAAAAGAAGGCATGCTAGTATGTACAAAGATCACCCCAGAGGAAAAATCTTCTTAGGATATATCAAAGGGAACCACAGACTGCATAGGGAAGCTGATGAAGAAACATAACCTACAAACTATCTCCAGGACCAGATGAAGGTAAAAAAATTGTAGTAAGCGAACCTTTTTGGCGCTCCTGGGTCTTCAGTGTGGGATGAAGGCTCACGTGCTGGAGCACACGTGCGCGCAAGCAGCTAGTTTCACGCATGCACTATTGGGACCGAGCGCTTCTGGTGGAGGGTGTAGCGAAATGCACTCCCAAGAGGATGAACGGGACGGGGGAACATTTTGCAGCTGGGGTGGAGCCTCCCGACTCCAGCTGCAAAATGTTTCCTGGCTTGTCCTTTTTGGTCTCTTGGGAGTAATGTTTGCTCCCTCCACCAGAAACGCTCTGACCCAATGGCGCATGCGTGAAAGTTTCAGCGCATGCGCTATTAAAACAGAGCACTCCCAAGAGGATGAAATGGACAAGCCAGGGGAACATTTGCAGCCGTGGCGGAGCCTCCTGCCCGTGCGCCGCCCGCTCGCAGCAATGGTGCGGCATGATGCGCCGAACCTGGCGGCCGCGACCTGATGCACCCCTGGCCACGTGGCGCCCTGAAGCGGCTGCTTACTTTGCCTCTACTACATGTTACAGACCTACTAAGAAAATGCTATGTTCAGCAAAGGAAAAGAGGGATGCTCTCACCTCTGCAGGAGTCTACCATGCACCAAACACAAACCAAGAAACATGAAAGGCACTACAGAATAACTCAATCAGAGAAGTCAGTCATGGCAGAGCACTTGATGAATCAACCTGGACACTCGCAGGTTGGGAGTGATCCTGGACTCATTGCTGAGCCTGGAACCCTAGGTCTCGGCGGTGGCCGGGAGAGCTTTTGCACAGTTAAAACTTGTGTGCCAACTGCGCCCGTACCTTGGGAAGTCTGACTTGGCTACGGTTGGCCATGCTCTGGTTACATCCCGAATAGACTACTGAAACGCTCTCTACGTGGGGCTGCCTCTGAAGACTGCCCGGAAGCTTCAGTTAGTCCAACGTTTGGCAGCCAGGTTACTAACGGGAGCAGGGTACAGGGAGCGTACAATTCCTTTGTTGCGCCAGCTCCATTGGCTGCCAATTAGCTTCCGAGCACAATTCAAAGTGCTGGTATTGACCTACAAAACTCTATACAGTTCCGGCCCAGTTTACCTGTCCGAACGTATTCTCCCCTATGAACCATGAAGGCCGTTAAGATCTTCTGGAGGGGCCTTGCTCTCGGTCCCACCACATTCGCAATCGTGGCTGGTGTGGGACAAGAGACGGCCTTTTCTGTGGTGGCCCCTTAGCTGTGGAACTCCCTCCCAACTGAGATTAGATCTGCTCCCTCACTCCTGACCTTCAGGAAGTCATGGTTCTGGAAAGAAGCATTTCTGGAATAATGGCTGAGTTTAATAATACACTAAGTATCGATGCTGTATGCGGACCAAAATTGGACATGTTTTTTTTTATCTTGGCAACCTGGTTTATACGTATTTATTAGGCATGAGAAAAAAGTTATGAAAATGAAATGATTCGTAAGAAATTCGTAAGAAATGCTACTTTTGAGTATTTCCGCACCTGGAACGCCAACCAGGAAGGGGACTTTCTTTATAGAACATGCGGGGCCAGGATTTTATAAAGTGTCGTTATTAGGTCGTAAGGGGCACCCTCCTTCTCTCTCACCACCCTCCCGCCTCCCTTGCCAATAAGTATTATGGCAAGGCAAGCCCTAAACTCGCTCCTTCTTTCGGCTGGAAGCCTGGAAAAAATGTAAACAGAGAGGATTACTCAGAAGTAAATCTGCAAAGGAGGGCACTTTGGATGAAGTGCCCTCCTTTGCAGATTTACTTCTGAGTAAACCTCTCTGTTTACATTTTTTCCAGGCTTCCTGCCTCTCCTGCCTGCCAGGATCTAAAGCATCAAAGAGTATTGGGGTGAGAAACCAACCTAATGTATAATAGAATGAATGCTACTGTAAGTGCCTAATATTATAAGTAATCCAACTGGTCATATACCTACATTCCATGCACATGCAATAATACAGCAGTAATAACAATGGGTATAAGAAGGGTAAAATTCAAACCGAAGTATTCTGACTGTGGTCCCTCCTCAAGGGTGCAAACTGCAAAGGCTCTTCTCTGAGCCGGGAAAAGCCAAAACCCGGGCACAGCGTTTGCTGCCTGGGTGCACACACACACACAGTCACTGGGGGGGGGGGGATTTGCTGCAGAATCCGGGCTCATAGAGAAGATTCTGCAGCAAGTCCCCCAAAGAATATGTATGTGTGTGCACCCAGGCAGCAAACGCTGTGCCCGGGTTTTGGCTTTCCCGGGCTCATAGAAGAAGAGAGCCTTTTGCAGTTTGAGGAGGGAGCACAGTCAGAATACTTCGGTTTGAATTTTACCTCTTCTTATACCCATTGTTATTACTGCTGTATTATTGCATGTGCATAGAATGTAGGTATATGACCAGTTGGATTACTTATAATATTAGGCACTTACAGTAGCATTCATTCTATTATACATTAGGTTGGTTTCTCACCCCAATACTCTTTGATGCTTTAGATTCTGGCATGGCAGGAGGAGTGGACGGCTCTCCTGCCCCTTCTGCCTGCCAGGATCTAAAGCCTTGAAGAGGCTTCATGAGGGCCAACTTCACCCCTCCAGGTGTTTTTGGACTTCAACTCCCACCATTCCTCACAGCCTCAGGCCTCTTCCTTTTCCTCTCAGCCTGGGCAAACTTGGGCCCTCGCTCCCTCAGGATTGGGGTGAGAGAGAGGCAGCGGAGGAGGAGGGGGCTCCTCCTCCTTTTTGCTGCTTCCAAGAATAGAATACCCCCTCCCTCCCTCCCTCCTTCCTATTTGGAGAGTCCCATCTAGAATTCAGTGTGATTTATTCAAGTTTTGGCCTACAACTCCCAGAAATCCCAGCCAATTTACCAGCTGTTAGGATTTCTGGGAGTTGTAAACAAACTCATCTGGGAATCGCATGCGCTGGCATACGAACTACTAACGAATTTCGTTAGTAATTAAGTTACATTTTAGAAATTTTTGGAAATTTTTTTGTAAGTCTTTCTTTTACTAATAAAAAAAATCCCCCCCCCCATTTGATTTTAGAATCGCCATTTTTGGGTTCGAAACCATGCCTAGTATTTATATGTATTTATTCTACTTTTATTTTAATCTGTTATTGTTTTTATGATGTTTTAAATTGTAATTTGGCATTGAGTCCTTGCTGTTAACCGGCCTGAGTCCCTCTGAGGAGGTTGAGAAGATTGGTATATAAAAGTTTTGAATAAATAAATGAATAAAGTATTACTGGGAAACACAGAGATGCTGGACCACTCTAACAACCACCATGTCAGATTACACAGAGAAGCCTTTCAAATCCGCAAGTATGTGGACAATTTCAACAGAAAGGAGAAACCATGAAAATGAACAAAATCTGGCTACCAGTATTAAAAACACCAAAATTAGGACAGTAAATAAAGAACAACAGTCTGCAAACAGTAGAATTCCAGGTAAGAAACAATCAGGGCCAGCTAACACCTCCCAACAAAGGATCCCCCCAGGCAGGAATCAGCAAAGTCTTGAAGCTGCAGGACTTTGCAATATAAATCAAGGTAATTAATTGCAACATTCACACTTGATCGCACATACAGTACCTAATTTTAAAAAAGCACAAATTAGTGTGGAAACCATCCCAAAATGACTTGTGGGAGAAAGGTAGGAAAGTGCAATAGACAGGAAATAGAAATCTTTTTTAAATTTCCGATCACATGCTACAAAATGACCAGACTTACCTGCAAATTTGATATGGAACTTATTTTCAGGCTTTAATATCTGAACATACAGAGGGCAATTAGGTGCAAAATCTTTAACTGCCCAAGCTCTTAAAATGGTTTGATGATCCTATAATAAAAGAGAAGGGAATACATAAGAAGAAGTGCATTTGTCCAGACTTTAACATTTTTTAATCTTTAGATTTCCAGTGCCAAATTTGGCATAATAAAGAATATACCATTGCTGTCGTGCCAATAATCACACCATGAATGTCAGCAGAAGTCGCAGATACAAGGAGAGGGTTAGCAAGGAGACCTCCTAAGACAGTGTTTCCCAACCTTTTTGAGCCGCGGCACACTTTTTACATTTGCAAAATCCTGGGGCACACCACCAACCAAAATGACACAAAACGACACTCTAACACAGTAATACATATAGTTAATATGTTTTTAAAATGTATTTATACACTCAGTGTGAAACCTAGGCCTGTTTCAATGAACACAACATAGATATCCTGGCAGGAATGGCAGAAAGACACAAACTTCCCATAACCAAGAGAAAATGCTATAAGAGTTTGGTGGGCATTGACCTTGAGTTTTGGAGTTGTAGTTCACCTATATCCAGAGGGCACTGTGGACTCAAACAATGTTGGATCAGGACCAAAGTTGGCATGAATACTCAATATGCCCAAATATGAACGCAGATGGAGTTCAGGGGAAATAGACCTTGACATTTGGGAGTTGCAGTTGCTGGGATTTATAGTTCCCCTTCAATCAAAGAGCATTCTGAACCCCACCAATGATAGAACTGGGCCAAATTTCCCACACAGAACCCCCAGGAGGCAAGAGGAGGTCTCTACTTGGGGAAAGGGAGGCGGGCCTTCCCAATGCATGGAGAGGGAGAGACCAAGTAGACAACAGGTGGAGAGAGGGGTGTTTGTAATTTTGTGCCTTTGTCAAGGTAGGTTTCTTAGGGTTTTTAGACTCCCCCGCGGAGGTTCCAATTTCCCACAGCACACCTGATGACCGCTCACGGCACTAGTGTGCCCGGCACACTGG
>JARBWK010002864.1:0-13873 GCA_030556195.1 Anolis apletophallus | reverse complement strand
AAATTAGTAGTTCGTTAATTGATAGCTTATCATTGAGGCCTGTTGGAGTTTCAGAATTTAAATTAATGATCCATTTATTTTCGAGCTGTAGTAATTGCCATTTAATGTTGGAATGTGGTTGAGGGTTAACTCTTTCCAAAATTGTAACTTTAAAGTCCTCGCAAGTGTAGTTTTTGGTCTTAAAATGCATGTATAATGCAGTTATCATATCCCGTGCGTAGGTGTGATCTATGCTTAGAAATTCTTGTCTTCTATTCCGATTGGCCCAATTGGCCCAACGGTCAGGGCTCACATGGAAACCTCATGTGAGCAGCACACGCCAGCCTCTTAGCGTGTTGCGTGATGTTGAACAGGGGAGGAGGAGCCATGATCGACTGCTACATGGTGCCATAACAGACAAAAAACCGCGACGGCTGGGCCCTTGCCGTTGTGGCCATCTGAACAAGATGAACAAGCCAGATTGGCTGAAGGGAACCAACCACTCCGAATCCATGCACAAGGCTAATAGGTTTTGTTTTCATGACCTGCTAGCACTTTCATAATATTCATGTAAGCTTTATGATAAATATGAAACGAGTAATTTCTCAGGAATCCTAGTGATCTTCTAGCACTGCAGTCTGATAAATTTCTCAAAACCTCTCCATTACTGGCAATTTACTAACTTTCCTATTTGTTTTTCTGACATGTCTTTAAGCTCAACCTCATATGAAGTACATCTACATTGTAGAATAAATGCAGCTTGACACCAGTTTAACAGCTATGACTCAAGGCTATGGATTACTGGGATTTGCAGTTTAATGAAGCACTAGCAATCTTTGGTATAGCTTGTAAAACTACAACTCCATAGCATTGAGACATGGTAGTTAATGTGGTGTTAAATTGCTTTCATTCCATAGGATAGATGATGTTCATTCGTTCAGTCGCTTCTGACTCTTTGTGACCTCAAGGACCAGCCCACCCCAGCTCCTTCAGAGTCAAACCAGTCACTTCAAGGATACCATCCCTCCATCTTGCCCTTGGTCGGCCCCTCTTCCTTTTTCCTTCCATTTTCCCCAGCATCATTGCCTTCTCTAAGCTTTTCTGTCTCCTCATGATGTGGCCAAAGTACTTCATCTTTGCCTCTAATATCCTTCCCTCCAACGAGCAGTCGGGCTTTATTTCCTGAAGGATGGACTGGTTGGATCTTCCCACGGTCCAAGGCACTCTCAGAACTTTCCTCACACACCACAGTTCAAAAGCGCCTATCTTCCTTCACTCAGCCTTCCCTAAGGTCCAGCTCTCACATCCATAGGGGACTACGGGGAAGACCATTGCTTTGACTATGCGGATCTTCGTTGCCAGTGTAATGTCTCTACTCTTCACTATTTTATCGAGATTGGACATTGCTCTCCTCCGAAGAAGGAAGCGTCTTCTGATTTCCTGGCTGCATTCTGCGTCTGCAGTAATCTTTGCATGGTATAGATAAAGCTTCACAAAAATTAAATAGTATCTCTTGCATTTGGCTCATAGTGTCACACTTTCCTGTTTAGCTTTTAGTTCTCTTTCACTTTGGACTATCTTATTAGCTAGAGTTCTCTAAGGAGAACCTGATAGAGAAGGCAAATGAGTAAACACACAATGGAGGAAGTACAATCTCTGAGATGTAGATATTTTTCTGCATGGTACCTTGACAGAATATCTGGGATTTAAGGAAAACTCTTTGTACATTAAGAATTGCAGGCTCTTCCCTTCTGATGTGTTAAGCAACTCCTTAGGAGTGTCAATGTTATGATGTGTCAAAAACAATCTCAGCAGGGTGACTGAACTTTGGGTCTTCCCAGGGGAGGGGGGGAGCTCCGGCTGTCAATAATGGACAGCGAGGTGGTTAGTCCGTCACCGCTGGTTAAAAGCCTGGGGGTCCAACTGGACCCTCTGCTGACGATGGAGGCTCAGGTCTCCACTGTGAGCAGAGCAGCATTTTTCCATCTGCACCAGGCGAGGCGGCTGGCACCCTACCTTTCCGGTGACAACCTAGCCGCGGTAATCTAGGCCATGGGCCTCTCGAGACTGGACTACTGTAACGCCCTTTACATTGGCCTTCCTTTGTCAGTAATCCGGAAACTGAAGATGGTGCAAAACGCTGCGGCTCGACTGCTGGCTGGAGTGACACTATCGTAAACAATAATAGTTCAACACAATATGCAATCAATTTTCTATCGTGCCACATCACACCAGTCCTCCAGCGTTTGCACTGGCTTCCCATCAAGTACCGGATTTCCTTCAAAGTGCTGGTGCTAACCTTTAAGGCCTTGCACGGTCTGGGGCCAGCGTACCTGAAGGACTGCCTCTCCCTGCACATTCCCCAGAGACCACTACGGTCCATGGACCAAAACCTATTGGAGGTTCCATCACTCAAGATTTGCCGATTGTCATCGACTCAGCAGCGCACCTTTTCTGTAGTAGCGCCTACCCGATGGGGCGCCCTCCCGGCAGAGGCACGAGCAATAACGGAGTGAAAGGCCTTCAGGAGGGCCTGCAAGACCACCCTGTTCCGCCAGGCGTTTAATCTCTAAGGTTGTGCTTTCCATTCTGGTCCTAATCTGTTTATATTTTGTTTTTAACTACGTTGTGTTGTGTATTCATTGTTGTGAACCACCTTGAGCCTTTTTGGGAAAGGTGGTATATAAATCGAAATAATAAATAAATAAATAAATAAATTTCACTCTGATTAAAATTCATTTGAAACCAAGATATGAGTTTTAAAATCTTTAAGCTCTTCCTTTCCCCATTTTTTAAAAGGTAATTGCTTTATTTATTAGTATGCTGCAGGTTGAAATTTCAGTGTAGGTGAATTTTTATGGCAACACATTATTTATTTATTTATTTACTTTATTATTCTTATTCCATATTTTTCATGACATAGGGACTCAAACATGACACAATGTAAATGGAAAACGAAGCAAATGCATATAATTATGAATATTTAAAAAATTAAGAGCACAATTAAATCTTTGGGTCAAAATTTAAATACAATGAAAATTACAGTTAAAACTGTAGCCATAGACATGGCATGGACTACTAGAACAATGTCGATAAGAATAGATAAAATAGAGATAACAACTAACACATTCTCTGACCACAACTCGTTGGAGATCCACCTTAAAGGGAAAAAACCTAAATATAGATGGAAACTGAAGGACAGTCTGCTTAGAAACCACAGGGATATAGACTGGGCCAGGAAACAATTAGTGGAATACCTGGAAATAAACAAAGGGGAAGAAACCAGCAAGATAACTCAATGGGAGGTAATGAAGGCTGTGATGCGCGGCAATTTCATACAATTAAACAATTTGAGAAACAAACAGTTCAATAAAAATGAACAGGAGATAATGGAGGAGATAAGTAAAAAAGAGGAAACCCTTAAAAAGAAGCCAACAAATAGCAAGATTCTAAAGGAGCTAAAATTCCTCAGAAAACAGTAGCAACTATTACAGACGGAAAGGATAGAAAGGCAGCTGAAATATGTAAGAGCTAATTACCTTCAAAACGCTAACAAGATTAGTAAATGGTTAGCCAAGAAAATAAAAGAAAAAAGGAACCAGACCTACATCACAAAAATAGAGCATGAGGGTAGGCAATACACTAAAGAGAAAGAGATAGTGGATGCCTTTTCAAAATTCTATCAGGAATTGTATAAAAGAGAGAAACTATCAAAAGATTCAATAGCAGAATATATAAGTAATCTGGGGATACCGAAAATCACCGAAAAACAGCGAGAACTACTCAATAGCTCAACAATGGGAAATTGAAAAGGGAATAGATAATTTAAAAAGCAATAAAACACCAGGGCCAGATGGCTTTACAGCCTTATATTATAAAACATTCAAGTGAAATATCAGGCCTACTCTGTTCATATTCAATGACATAAGGGTAAACAAGATCATGGAGACCAACATACCCTAGTCAAAGACATAAATCCTATATCCCTGTTAAACACGACAAATCTTCACCTCCATAATAGAGATATTAAAAACCTTTTTAAAGGAACTGATCAGACAGGTTTCCTACCAGCTAAAAGAGAACACGAGCAATTATAAATATTTTAGAGTACTATCAAACGAAAAAAATTGGCACTATTATTCAAACTTTCGAGGGTTTATTAAGTTGTTGATGATATATGGTTTCAATTCCAAAATATCATAGTTATACACGTGAGTATAGAGAATCCCTCTACTATTTTGGTGATGGAGACTATAGTCAACATAGAAAAATGGAACCGGGTGCTATCTCAAGAGTACAAACTTAGGGTATACGCTGATGATATGGTGTGTAGTATAGAGAATCCACTACCCAACATAGAAAAAATGGCTTTAAATAGGCACTTTAGGGCTTCAATCTAAATAAAGACAAAACTAAGTTCCTAACCAAAAACCTTGACGAGGCAGAAAAAAACCAACTTCAGCTCAAAACTGGAATAAAAATTGAAAAAAAGCTTAAATATCTAGGAATAGTACTAACTGCTGTCACGATCACGGACGTAGCGGGCCCCTTAATCACCCACACAGAGACGTACTGAAGGCTAACTACTTTATTGAGTATAAAAACAGTTCCAAAGAGTATATAGTCCAATAATAAGCAATAGTTGAATATAGTAAGCAAGATTGTCCAATAGGTAGTAAGCAATATAGTCCAAAGGAACGTAGCAAAGAGGCTTGAAGCTTGGCAAGGCTCCACAAGACTATGTGGATCAGGAACAAAGGCAAAGCTCCACAAAGCTATGTGGATCAGGAACAAAGGCAAGGCAAGGCTTGATGACCACGGCTTAGCTTGTGGTCCCACTCCGCTTCACGCCTATCCAGGAAAGACGTGGCCGGAGAACTGGGGATGCGTTCCCAGGGACCCTATACTTAATCCTTTGGCCGAGGTCCGCGACGCTCTAGGCTTCTCCGTCTCCAATCTCTGCTCACGGACCTCGGCCTGTCTAGGACCCTAGACCAAGCCCTCCTGGTAGATTCAATGTCCCGTCTCCTATCGAAGGAGCGACCTTGCCTCTCAGCAGCTGTGTCGCTATCTTCCTGAGAACTTTCCTCCCTGGCACTTTCCCATTCGGCTTCGTCCATGTTTACACTTTCAAACTCCTGGGAATTCCTCCCCCCGGGGTGTTCATAACTCCCTTCGCTGCTTCCCATCTCCACCTGGTGATCGGAATCTATGCTGGGCCCAAACATCATTTCATCCCATGCCAAGCTCTCTGCAGGCGAGCGAGGCCCATCCGAAGGGACCTGTGCTTCCCCCCAGTCATCTAGCTCATCCTCTGAATCCACCTCTGCTGCTGCAGGCCCTAATGCTAAAGGAATCCCAGGACCTATTCCCTGCCCTCCAGGCACGAACGAGAACTGCTGTGCTACACTATCCCCCCCCCTCAGGGCCCCTCCGAGGCCGCCCTCGAGGTTTGGGTTTGTCAGGGTACTTGCAGTGAAAACGAGCCACCAGGTCCGGAGCATGGACATCCCGAGCCCGGGTCCATGAACGTTCTTCCGGGCCCATCCCCTTCCAGTCAAGCAAATGCTCCAACTTCCGGTAGCGGATGCGAGCATCAAGATGTCCTGAACCTCCAACTCCTCCTCGCCATCGCGCATCACAGGGGGGAGGAGGCGGCTGCGTCACGTCAGGCCGCACCCCCCTTCGCCGGGCGGAGCAACGAACGGTGAAACACCGGGTGGAGCTTCATGTCCGCTGGGAGTTGTAGTTTGAAGGAAACAGGCCCCACCTTCTCCAAAACTTTGTAGGGACCCAAAAATCTTGCGTCCAGCTTGCGGCTGGGTCGCTGCGTGGGCAAATTCTTGGTGGACAGCCAAACTTTGTCCCCCACGAGGATCTCAGGACCCTCCTGGTGCCGCCGATCAACCATCCGCTTGTAGTCAGCTTTCGCCTGGTCCAATTGGGTGCGTAGCAAGTCTTGCAAGGCAGTGAGCTCTCGAGCCAGTCCTTAGCCTCCGAAACGTCCCCAGACGGATCCACCGGGGTAGAACCGGGGTGGTGTCCATAGTTAGCAAAGAAAGGAGTCTCTTTGATGGATTCCTGCGTCGCATTGTTGTAGGCAAACTCTGCCAAAGACAACAAGGACGCCCAGTTGTTTTGCTGATAGTTGACATAGCAGCGCAAGTACTGCTCAAGGTGGCATTAACCCTTTCGGTTTGCCCATCGGTCTGCGGGTGGTGAGCCGTGGACATCCGCACATCAATCCCCAGCAACTTCTGGACAGCCTTCCAGAACTGGGAAGTGAATTGGGTGCCCCGGTCTGTCACCAGGCTCTGTGGAAGTCCATGCAGCCGAAAAACATGTTGCACAAACATATCAGCGGTCTCCTTGGCCGTGGGCACCCCCACACAGGGGATGAAGTGTCCCATCTTGGTGAAACAGTCCACCACGACCAGTATCGTGGTGAAACCCTTGGACTTGGGGAGGTCGGTGATGAAATCAGCCGAAATCATCTTCCAGGGAGCAGAGGGGGTCGGGAGCGGCTGGAGCAAACCGGCCGGCTTGCCCCCCTGGTTCTTAGCCCGGTGGCACACAGGGCAGGATCCCACATAGTCCTCCACATCCCTCCGCACTTTAAGCCACCAGAAGTCCCGTAGGACCAGTTGCAGAGTCTTGAAAAGCCCAAAATGACCTGCGGCCCGGCTATCGTGGCAAAGCTTGAGAATGTCCTCCCGCTCAGGCCCAGGGGAAACATAGACCGAGTCCCGGTGGTAGAGCACCCCGTTCTTTACCTGGAAAGGGGCTTGGGGCCCCTTGGTCAGCTGCTCTTGCACCCACGGGTCGGTCCGCTGGCGAGCGTGAACGCGCACACTCAAGGGTCTCTTGTCAACAGGGGCCAGCGGGGCCGCGGGAGGGTGGACAGGGAGCGCCCGAGCAGCCGCAAAGTTCTCCGCTTTGAGCAATCTGGCCTCCGACGGCCCGGCCCCATCGCGAACGTACTCCGGCTTTCGGGACAACGCATCAGCTTGCTTGGTCTGCTTGGGGGTCACATAGTGAATGCGGAAATTGAATCGCTCAAAGAACAGGGACCATCTCTGTTGCCTCTGGTTCAATTTGCGCTGGGTCTTCAAGTGCTCCAAATTCCGGTGGTCGGTGTGAACCTCCACCGGAAACTTGGCCCCTTCAAGCAGGTGTCTCCAGACTTCAAACGCCACCTTGATGGCCAAAAGTTCCTTCTCCCAAATAAGAACATAAGAACATAAGAAGAGCCATGCTGAATCGGGCCTCGGCCCATCTAGTCCAGCATTCTGTGTCACACAGTGGCCCACTAGTTGTACACAGGGATCTCTAGCAGAAAGGAGGGCAAAACCCTCACCTGCTCCCGACCCCCCACAACCAGTACCCGGGGAAAATCCTGCCTGCCTCCATCAACACAGAGGTGGCACTTGGATGTCCATTTCAGTAGCTACTGATTCCCTTGGTATCCATGAATCTGTCTAATCCTGCCTTGAAGCTGTCCAGGCTGACAGCTGTCACAACCTCCTCTGGAAGTGAGTTCCATAACCCAATGACCCTCTGGGTGAAGAAATATTTCCCTTTATTAGTCCTAACTTTCCTACCTTGGAGCTTTAGGAGTGCCCCTAGTCCTAGTATTGTGTGACAGAGAAAATATTTTTCTTTGTTCACCTTTTCTATCCCATGCATGATTTTATACACTTCGATCAAGTCACCTCTTAACGCCGTCTTTCAAGGCTGAAAAGACCAAGGCGTTGCAACCTGGTTTCTTAAGAGAGCTGCTCCATCCCTTGGATCATTTTTGTTGCCCTTCTTTGTACCTTTTCCAGTTCCGTTATATCCTTCTTGAGGTGCGGAGACCAGAATTGTACACAGTACTCAGATGTGGCCTCACCATAGATTTGTAGAGAGGCAATACAACATTTGCCGACCTATTTTCGATTCCCTTCCTGATCATGCCAAGCATAGAATTTGCTTTTTCACTGCTGCAGCGCATTGGGTTGACATCTTCATTGAGCTGTCCACCAAAACCCCAAGATCCCTTTCCTGGTCTGTCTCGGAAAGCTTTGACCCCATCAATTGGTAGGTGTATTTGGGGTTCTTTTCCCGATGTGCATGACTTTACACTTGTTTAGGTTAAAATGCATTTGCCACTTTGTTGCCCATTCACTCAATTTTCGAGAGATCTTTCTGGAGCTCTTTACAATCAGTTTCATTTTTAACTACCCTGAACAGTTTAGTGTCATCTGCAAACTTTGCTACCTCACAATTTACATCTACATCCAGATCGTTTATGAATAAATTAAAAATAACGGTCCTAAAACTGAACCTGGGGTACGCCACTTCTCACCTCTTTCCACCCAGAGAAGTGTCCGTTTATTACCACCCTTTGTTTCCTACAGTTTAGCCAGGTTCCAATCCAGGACAAGACCTGTCCCCTGATTCCATGGCTGAAGAGCTTATTTAGGAGCCTTTGGTGAGGGACTTTGTCAAAAGCCTTTTGAAAGTCAAGGTAAACAATATTGACTGGGTCCCCTTTATCTATGTGTTTATTTACACCCTCAAAGAATTCTATCAAGTTAGTAAGACATGATTTGCCTTTGCAGAAACCATGTTGATTTTCCTTCAGCAATGCCTGTTCTTCTATGTGCTTAGTAATTTTTCTTTAATAATGGTTTCCATCACTTTGCCTGGAACTGAGGTTAGACTAACTGGCCTATAATTTCCTGGATCACCCCTGGATCCTTTCTTTGAAGATCGGAGTTACATTTGCCTCCCTCCAGTCCCCGGGTACAGTGCCTGATCTTAGAGAAAGGTTATATATTTTGGCTAGAATTTCAGCAATTTCACACTTGAGTTCCTTAAGAACTCTGGGGTGGATGCCATCTGGCCCTGGTGATTTGTTGACATTTAGTTTAGTAAGGCATGTGAGAACATCTTCCTTGTTTATCTCTATCTGGTTTAATTCATTTAATTCCCTCCCTGAAAAAACTGACTCAGCTGCAGGCATATGTTGTCTGTCCTCCTGTGTGAAAACGGAGGCAAATGGTATAGTTCTTTTCCGGAGCCGTCAGCTGCCGGGAATAGTAGGCACAGGGTAACAAGTCCGTCCCCTGAGGCTGTAGCAGGATCGCTCCCACCGCCACATCCGACGCATCGGCCTGGACGATGAAAGGGGTGCGAGGGGTTGGGGTGCTGCAGAAGCGGCTGAGTGGTGAACAGCTGCTTTAACTTGCGGAACCCCACATCTGCTTCCGGAGTCCACCGGAAAGGCACCTTTCCCCGCAAACACTGGGTGATCGGATCAGCCCACTTGGCAAAGTCAGGAATGAACTTTCTGTAGTAGTTGGCAAAGCCCAGGAATCGTTGAATGTCTTTCTTGCTGGCCGGGGCCGCCCAGTCAACCACAGCTTGGACCTTGGTGTCATCCATGGCGATGCCCGTAGGAGAGATACGGTAGCCCAGAAAGTCCACCTCCCGCAGATCAAAAGCACATTTCTCCAGCTTAGCATAGAGCCCGTGAGCTCTGAGTCTCTGGAGCACCTCCTTGACGTGGCGGTCATGGGTCGCCTGATCTGGAGAAAAGATCAGCAGGTCGTCTAGGTAGACCGCCAAATAGTGGTCCAGCAGGTCTCGGAAAATGTCATTCATGAAATGTTGGAAACAGGCCGGGGCGTTGCACAAACCGAATCCCATCACCAGGTATTCGAAACTTCCCACTTGGTCTGAAAGGCCGTCTTCCATTCATCTCCCTGGCGAATCCGGACAAGGTTGTAAGCCCCCGCAGGTCCAGTTTAGTGAACACCTTGGCTCCCCGCATCCGCTCCAAGAGCTCGGGGATCAAGGGAAGGGGGTAGCGGTTCCGGATCGTGATCTTGTTGAGTTCCCTGTAGTCATTGCAAAGCCGCAACTCCCCCGATTTCTTCTTGACGAACAGAATCGGTGCCCCAGCCGGGGATTGGGAGGGCCGAATGAACCCCTTCCACAGATTCTCATCCAGGAAATCTCGGAGAGCCTGTTGCTCTGGTTCCGAGAGAGGGTAGAGTCTCCCCATGGGATTGGGGCCCCGGCTGCAGTTCAATGGCACAGTCATAGGGCCGGTGCGGAGGCAAGCGTTCCGCCTCCTTCTCACTGAAGACATCCCAAAATCCGGCATACTTCTTGGGCAGGGTGGCCACATTCTCCACTTCTTGAGCCTGGCACGCCCGGGCCATCATGCAGTGGCCCTGGCAATGGTCAGAAGAAAAAATTAGCTGTCTCTTGGCCCAGGAAATCTGGGGGTCGTGGAGCGCGAGCCACACAATGCCCCAGGACAATGGGGAAATCTGGGAGCTTGGTCACAAGAAAAGAATGTCCTCTTTATGGGGGAGCTAGTCCACATCCTGGTAGGGGCTGTATATTGAGTCACAGCCCGGTTTTCAACACTCTCCATCAATGGTCTGGACACCCTTGGGCTCTTGGAGATCAAGAAATTTTAATCCAGCAGACTTGGCATAGTCTGCATCGATGAGTTGTTGGTGGCCCCGAGTCTATCATGGCATGGACCATCATCGGCCCCTTCTCGGGCGACCACAGGCTGACCATTACAAGGAACAATTGTCCAGTCTTGGGTTCAGGGGAGGTTAGCGACGTCGGCCGAGTGAGCGAACCCCTCTTACACTCGGCCGGCCCTTCCCCGTTGCTTGGATGGCTTCTTCGGCCTCGGGGCCCCGCGGCGGCGGAGGCCCAAGGAGTCTTTCACGCGGTTTCTGGGGGCACTCCTTTGAAAAATGTCCAGCCCCCGCAGTACCAGCATAAGTTGAGACGCTGACGCCGAGCCTTCTCCGCCTGGTCCACTTTGGGCCGTACTGTCCCCAACTGCATGGGCTCCGGATCGTCAGGGCCAGCGGGGATCGACAACTGCCGGGGTTGGAACTGCCCGGCCCCCTCCCTCCTGGCCACAGGTTTCTCCATTGGGGCTTTGTCCCACGCCTCCTGGTCTGCAGACCAGCTTCCACACTGAAGGCTCAGGGCAATGGCGGCCTCGAGATCATCAGGCCGAGGATGTTTCAACATCTCCTGCTGCATTTCGAATTCAGCCCTGCCGTATAGTGGTAACATAACGCTGATACGTTCCACTGCACCTGGGCAGCCAGGACTCAAAACGGAAAATATACTGGGACAGGGTTAGATCCTTGATGGTCAGTCGGGCTAAATCTCTCTCAGCCAACTCCTCATTCACGGGGGCCCCCATGTCGCCCTGATCGCGGCTAGGAAAGCCTGCAGTGTGTGGTATGGGGAGACTGGCCCGGATCAACGCGGTGGCCCACGTTGCTCGCGGTCCCTTCCATCAGGATGAAGATAAACACCACCTTGGCTCGATCATTGGCGAACTCATTGGGCCGCTGCTCCAGGTACAGTTCCACTTGGCAAACAAAAACCTCCACCTGAGCCGGATTGCCACTGAAACGGGCCGGTGGGCTCACCCCCGGGTGCCGTCGGCCCGGTAATGAAGTTCACCCAATTCCTGCTGCAACGCTTGCACTTGTGCATCGGTAAAGTTAGCAATGGCGACCACTGGCGTGGAACGCTTATTGCGGCGTCCCGAGCGGCGTCGCTGGTGTGATAAGGGGTTCTTGGAGTTCTCCGGCCAGCTGTCATGATCACGGACGTAGCGGGCCCCTTAATCACCCACACAGAGACGTACTGAAGGCTAACTACTTTATTGAGTATAAAAACAGTTCCAAAGAGTATATAGTCCAATAATAAGCAATAGTTGAATATAGTAAGCAAGATTGTCCAATAGGTAGTAAGCAATATAGTTCAAAGGAACGAGCAAAGAGGCTTGAAGCTGGCAAGGCTCCACAAGACTATGTGGATCAGGAACAAAGGCAAGGCAAGGCTTGATGACCACGGCTTAGCTTGTGGTCCCACCGCTCACGCCTATCCAGGAAAGACGTGGCCGGAGAACTGGGGATGCGTCCCAGGACCCTATACTTAATCCTTCGGCGGGTCCGCGACGCCCAGGGCTTCTCCGTCTCCACCCTGCTCACGGACCTCGGCCTGTCTAGGACCTGGGACCAAGCCCTCCTGGTAGATTCAATGTCCCGTCTCCCTATCGAAGGAGCGACCTTGCCTCTCAGCAGCTGTGTCGCTATCTTCCTGAGAACTTTCCTCCCCGGCACTTTCCCATTCGGCAAGTCCATGTTTACACTTTCAAACTCCTGGGAATTCCTCCCCCTGGGTGTTCATAACTCCCCCGCTGCTTCCCATCTCCACCTGGTGATCGGAATCTATGCTGGGCCCAAACATCATTTCATCCCATGCCAAGCTCTCTGCAGGCGAGCGAGGCCCATCTGAAGGGCCCTGTGCTTCCCAGTCATCTAGCTCATCCTCTGAATCCACTTCTGCTGCTGCAGGCCCTAAAGCTAATGGAACCCCAGGACCTATTCCTTGCCCTCCAGGCACGAACGAGAACTGCTGTGCTACAACTGCGAACAACATTCAGTTGATTCAAAATAACTATGAACCGGTATGGAAGCAGATACAAGGGAATCTAATAAAATGGAATAAGGAATGCATCTCCCTGTTGGGTAGGATTGCTATTATCAAATGTCCATACTACCGGGCTACTATTTCTATTCAGACATCCCAGTAATCAGAAACTCCTCCTCTTTAAGAAATGGAATGCAGACTTGAGAAAATTCATTTGGAAAAATAAAAGGCAAGGATTAATTTTAAATCACTATCGGATGAGAAAAAACGAGGAGGGCTGGGGCTTTACCCGATATGAAACTCTGTGCGAGGCGTGTAATCTAGTCGCCATTAGGGATTGGGCACTGCTGCAAAAATACAAGAATGAAATACTAGAAGGACATGACCTGCGTGCTGGATGGCATGCCTATATCTGGTACAACAGGGGGAAAATTGAAAAGAACTTCAGCCATTATATAAGAGCGGCCCCTCTTAAGAACCTGGGAGAGATACAAAGTAAGACTTTTATAAGCATATACCACTCTGGGTTTCACCCATGGAAGCCTTCTGCAAGAAGGAACTACAAAAAAAATATGGCTGACTTATAAACAAATACTAAAGAAAACAACTCAGAATAAGTGGGAAATTAAGTCAATGGAGGAGTTACATCAGATATACCCAGCCATAACATGGTTCCACTACTACCAGATAAATGACAGATATAAAATAGACTCCAAAATGGATTCATGGAAGACACTATCTGGGAACCAGCGGTAGAAAGAAAAGAAAACATCAGCATCATATACAAACTACTCCTAAGCTGGTCTACAGAGGAAGAACAAGTTAAAAAGCTGCCAGGTGAATTGGGCAAGAGATTTTGGCCATACGATCCTCCTCCGCCAGTGGGAGGAGATATGGTCAAAAAAACTAAAATATACAAGGATAACAGATATCACAGAGAACTGGATCAAAATGCAATACAGGTGGCACCTGTGCCCGACAAAAATTGCCAAGTTTGACAACAGGATCCCCAACAGCTGCTGGAAATGCGGCAAAGAGGCAGGAACCTATTTCCATCAATGGTGGGGCTGCAGGATAAAAAGTATTGGAAGGAAATCACAGAGAAGGTAGAAGATTCTGAAGGGAAATTTGAGTTGGACCCTCAGATTTACTTATTAGGCCCTAACAAAAAAGGTCTCACTGAGAAATCAGGACAAAATGCTTTTCCTGCTCAGCGCCAGCATGCATAACCCTGGCGAAACACTGGAAGCAGAAAAATATCCCCACAGTGGAGGACTGGCTACAAGACATTAGATATGATACAAAATGGACTCCCTAATCCAGAACACGAGTGGTCAAAAAGAGAAGAAACAGACTGGACAACTTTTAAACAATATCTACAAAACAAGGGGTATCAAATTTACAGTAGAGCTAAATGAACTTT